>JAHWFP010206146.1:0-22295 GCA_023313725.1 Lithobius niger | reverse complement strand
CGATAACCAACGGCGCTGCTGCCGCACCACTTTTCCCAACACACACCACACACACACCCACGCAGGCGTTCACGTGCAACGCTTTATCTCGTCCTCCCACGCACCTGCTGGTTCCGAGAAGCTCCCCAACACCCCTACCCCCCCTCCCCAACCAACCTTCCCCCATTTTCTTTTCCAACACCCTCTCCCGCACACATATTACTTCCGGCTTGTTTGAGGCGAAATCAACTGTGGTGTTGGTTGTGTTGCAAGTAGAATCGGGCCAAGCTTGCAAGTAAACGGGCCCTCGGCGACTAGTGACGTGTTAAGTGATGCAATCTGCCACTAACACCTATGGCGTGTAGACCTACACCTCCTAGGCTATCACGCACTTGTAAAGGGGATGAAGACGCCGAGTCGGGGCCGCGCCCCTTTTGATTCCGTAGTGCTTCGGGGGGAAAAGAAGACAATGGTGCACCATTGTGACGCCATTGGTGAGGGAGACAATAATTTGGCTTTAATGAAGCCTCATTGACTATGCCGGCCGGCAAATCTAGGGGATTTCGTGGCAAGCGCTGCGTACGATGTCCCTTGATGGTGGGTGTGCTGAATGCACTACCACCTGCAGAAAGTAACGCAAAATATCGCACCGATCGTGACTGCACAGGCGCAGAAAGAAAGTTGAAGATTAATTACATATCAGATGGAACGGAAAGAGGTTGACATCTATTTTTATTTAACTTGGTAAAAATTGGCTTATTACTCGTCAATTCTTTGAAGACCAGGCTCTAAATAATTTGAAAGCCGAACACGGGCGGCACACTTGGCTAAGTGTCAACAAAAATGGCCGCTGTTTCGGAACAGCGAAAATAAAGTCGTACTGGAGCAGCTAGCTGCAAGGGGCACTGGATGCAAATGAAAGTAAGAAACAACGGCGTCTTTAGTCAAGCCGATGTTGTGAGAGTGAATTTCTTAGGACTAAAAAAAAAACCGATGCTTTGTTCAACCCCTTACGGTGCGAAACAGATGTTATAAAGTTATAAATCGGAAAAGAAAAGATTCCACGTGCTTAAAATTGCAGCAGCTATCAAAAATTAAAACAAAAAAGAGCATTTTGTAGGTCCAAGAAAAAGCCGTCCTCACAGCATTGGCTTGACAAATTAGGCGTATTACCTTGAGTATATCCAGCGCACCTTGTAGCTAGCTCAACAATCGGCGCCAGGTGCTATAGTCTCGTAGCCAGAATGGCTGCTCCTTTACTTGCAAACTTATTAGCACGGCCGGCACAAAAACGACAAAACAAACGCCATAATTACACGTTTCACACACTACAAATGCACACACAAATTACATGTGGAGTCATCCACATGACACAGAATTTAAACATAAATCCACAAGACAAATAACAAAACGCGTGTATAATACACAAATTAAACACACTCACACACACTCACTCACAGGGCTCGTACACCTGAGACGAAACCATTTTCAAGGCCTTTTTCAAGGCTTTTCCAGGCCAACTTGAAGCCAATTTTAAGGCCGTTCTGCCAACCAAATTGCTAAAAATTACCTTAAAAAAATTCAATCTTTTTGCTAGTCTGTACTCTATAATTCAATAAACCACCATTTAAAAGTTATTTATTTTGCCCCATCGCGGGACAAGTTGCCTTTCTAATACCGCACTTACACGTGAATACGAACGAAGGCACGTCGTATCGTTAACAGAAGATAAGCATTACGCCGACAAACTATTTAAAAAATTTTTTTTTTATGAATTTAAGCATAAATTGACCGCATTTCATCAAACATAGTATGTTAACAAAATTCAAGGCCATTTCAAAGCTCTTACAAAAAAAAAAAGCCAATTTTCAAGGCTTTTCAAGCCGTGAATTTTTGGTTTTGAAATTGAAGGCTTTTCAAGGAATTCAAGGCCGTGTACGAGCCCTGCACTCATAGCCATGGCCCAAATCAAACATAAATAGCGTTCCTTTCTAATATTACCAAGAAATACCAACAATCCTTATTCTCTGGAATTGGAGTTCAAATTATGGTTCGTTCCACTCGAGTGAACTCAACTCCAAACCGTTATTTATTTGTGTACCTTCACAGTTAGGTACATGGGGATAAGAGCTCTAATGCTTTTTTCTAAACACGTTGCCTTTTTTTTTTTGTTCAATTAATTACTTGGATATTTGACACGCTCCCAGCCTAAGACTTAGCGCCCAAAGGCGATAGGGACAATTTTGCTGGGCAATTCTCATCCAAAGAATTTCATAGGGTCTTTTACATGCCACATTCGACTTAAGTGCGAGGCATCATAGGGACATCCCTAGTACATCCAAAAGACAAATATGGTCATCAGGATGCAATACTTGTGTGGAAAAAGTGCACAGACGAGCAAAAAAATTTCTTGCTGGCATCCCTCACTTGCCTTAACGAGCAAAGGCTGCAACAAATCCAGCTTACCTCTCTGGAAGAGTGAAGCGTCTGTAGAGACATGCTTGTTCTGTTTAAAATTTTGTAATAACGACTTGTCTCGCTCTTTCAGAGAACACTTGAACGTCAACGAAATGCGTAAAAAGAGAGATCATTGCTACACCTTATTGAAACCAAGGGCGAGAACCAACTGTGGAAAGTTCTCCATCTGGTTTAGAGCCATTACACCTTGGAACTGCCTTCCGGAACACGTCGTGAAGGCTGCATCTGTTGAAACCTTCCAGAGAATTTTTCTTACCTTTAACAGACTTTCGTTCCTCTGCTTGGCCAGATAAGCTTTTCTTCTAGCCGTCGTTACGTTACGTTACGTTACGTTACGTTACGTTACGTTACGTTACGTTACGTTACGTTACGTTACGTTATGTTATCGTAATGACATTAAAAAAAAAAACGTGATCATTCATTCCAAATCTTTTAACAGCTACGGATCCTGGCAGTTCTACATTTGTACGTTACGTAATTTTAATTTACAGAAATTACACAGAAATTATTAACACGCTACAACTCGTAACTGGCTAACTACCACACCAGTACAGCGAGCCATCTTGACAATTCAGACAGGTTTTCAGTTAGCAGCTGACGAGATTTTATTGCCAAAAGCACTCTTTCTAGCATTACCCTCAAAAAAAGAGAATGCAACTCTTTTCGTGCCAACGAAGCATTGGCTCAGGAAACTGTGTCAATTTATATTCCGCCTCTCTCCAACATCCCCCCCCCCTCTCCCCGTCAACCACAAACACCTCCTCCTTACGATCAATATTATTCTGCCAATAATTAAATGGACAGCGTACCATGCATTTAGAATCAGCAATTCAATCGAGTTGCGTGAAGATGAACACGAAACAGCGTAAACTTTTGTGGCGGAACCCATTTTAGAAAACAGTTTTGCGGTGTTGCAGGAAGAATAGTGAGACTGGAAATTGAGCTATTTTGAGCATCCAGATCCATGACGGTTATTTTAAAGGGAAATTTCAGTGATGATCGCCTATACAGGGTGTCCCTCCTCCGCCCCTCCCCCTCTGATTTTTTTCTAAGTTTAAAATTGACTTAGCCCGGACGGAAAGCCAATCGGTTCAGCAGGGTAAAAAAAAATACAGATGCAAACCTACCTACGTTGTCTTTTAGATTTATATGTCACACTGCCTGAGCGGGAAATCGAACCGACGACCTTATAAACCGAAGGCCGAAGTGTCAGTATGACTTAGAGGTAGGAACTCGGCCTTTGGTTTCAAAGGTCGTAAGGTCGATTCCCCGCTCAGGCAGTCTGACATGTAAGTTCTAAAGGCAATGCAAATAGGCCATCTGTATACATCTGTATTTATTTAAAATTGAAAATGGGAATTACTTTTCTGAATCCAAAATCCAAGTCTGAGTCTGAAAAATCAGCTCCTAGTTTACGAAAAAAAAAATTTTATATATCTTTTCTCCGTGGTCGGTAGTACGTTGCACAAAAACTTCTTACGTTCCAGTTTGGCGTCATGGCTACACCGAATAAAAATTTGATTTTTTTTTTAATTAGTACACTATATTCAGAACCAGTATTAGACCCAGTACTGGTCTCTTTCTTTATTTTGTATTAAAAATAATAATAATAAAAATTATAATACGTGAATAGGAAAATTGTCGTGTGGAAATTCTGTAAGATTTTACACAATTTAAGCACTTATTTTGACCCATTTGAATACATTTTTCAGTTTTTCCACCAGTATTGCACTGAACAGCTGGTCGTTCTACTTTTGTCCATCCAACTATCGAAATAACCTCTCGAAATTACAAAAAAAAAAACCTTCCTATGTTAATTATTAATTGTGTGGATGCGAGATTTTTCCGATGTCATGCTCGGTAACCCACTTTGGTCGATGGTGGACCTCTAAAATCTTGCTAACAAGGAATCAACACTCTCTTCGTCAGACGTTTTAAATAATTTTATTTATTTATTTTTTTTATTTTAAGACATCTATTAAAACTCCAACATGAAGCCCAAGTTCGTTTATGGTGTAGCTAGATTCCTCAATTTAGTCCACGATCAGTAGTGACCAGTAGGGCCTATTTAAAAGTTCCAAGTTATACAGCTAATGTTTTTAATGTGTTTAATATAACGCCTTTACAGTTGTTAATTAATTAGCGAAAAAAAACAGTAACACTTTAGTAATTAAAAATGAAAACAGGTGAAAGACGAAATCACGACGTGTCGGTTCCTAGCTCTGAACCGTTTTCAAGTGAAGGGTTTAAAAAACATGTCAAACAACTTTAAAAAAAAATAATAAAAAAAACAGCATAGCAGACGGGTCATGGTTGTAAACCTGACAAGTATTAAGGATGTAAGGTCTCATACTAAATTAAAAAATTAAAATTAAATTAAATTAAAGTCGGTACATTTCGAAAGAATGTGCCAATAAAACGGTCAGTCTTAACTCGCCCAAGTCCGGAGGTGATTTCAGCATGTGACCTGCGGACTTGAGCGAGTTAAGAAGACTGACCGTTGGCACATTGTTTCAAATTGTGCCGACTTTAATTTAATTTTAATTTGTTATTTTAGTATGGGACCTTACATCCTTAGACCTGTAATGTTTATAACCATTACCCATCCATCTGCTATGCTGTTGTTTTATTAATTTTTAAGTTGTTTGCCATGTTTTAACTCGTCAGTTGAAAACGGTTCCGAACTAGGAACCGAAACGTCGTTATTTCGTTTTCACCTGTACTTGATGGCTACTCCGTTTACATTTTTAATTACATAACGAGTCACAAGCTGCTTAGCGTCTTGCCCACATTGCAGGAACGTCGCAGGGCGTAGCTGCCCAGTGGCTTTCCTGCACTGCCGCAAAGCACAACGAAGCTAACATTCGAGGGGAGTTTTTAGCTCGACGAAGCTTAGCATGCTGTATACGGATACGCAGAAGCTTCTGAAGGGGCAGCTAGATGAGGTATCGTAAATCTCAATCCAAAGGTGGTTTAAAGGACATACTTCATGGCTCGTTTCTCACACAATTGGGAACCTGTCGACACGAAATGCTTCTTTTTCAATTAGGCCAGAGGAAATCATCTAGACTTAACCTAAAAAGGCATAAGAAAAAGCTTACTTTTTGCGGTGGGTGGGGTCAAGTTTTTAAACCTTGGGGTGGAGGGTCAAGTTTTTTTCGGGGTCTTTAAGAGGGAGAGTCATTGAAAATTTGGAGGCAGGTCACGTTTTCTATTCCACCGCTCCCGCCCTTACCCACCCACCCACCCAGGACGTAAATAATGACCGGCCCCTAATCGTTGGCTATCTCATGTGCAAAATTTTTTTAGATTCGTGAGTGACAATTAAAACTCACCCAAGATCGCTTCAGAGCTTTCGTTTTTTTCTAACGCTTGGGAAAATGAGAGAAGTAATGTCTGCGAGTGGCGTAGTCTGTTGACATAACTCTGAAGATAGTTAGCATCTAGTAAGGCCGTCTGAGCTAGAAACCGCGTTACGACGAAATCCGAAACGAGGAAATCAGTTTATACCTCAGCTGGCCTTAGTGCCAAGCTAGCGCCTTAAAAACTGATGATTCATTCATCTGACGGTGCTTGTCTCGGTCCTAACAGTTTTACCGCCGACGTTCCTGTAGTACCCCCGGCGGCCTAAGAGTAAATAAAACAGTCCAACTCACTTTAAGGAGGACATAATATAGTCTCTGCTTTGAGGTGAAGCATAACCATACAAGCGAAGGGCGGCGAATGTTGTACTCATGCAATAAAATTAATAACAATGTAAACCCCAAACTGACAGCCCGATTTGTCAAAATCGGGTCCCACAAGCTTTCACAATTATTTTCCATAAAATTAATAACTTTACGCAGGGGCGCGCGCAGGCCCCCGAGAGGACAGGAACTATTTACTTTTTTCGGGGAACTTTTATATTTATTTATTTTTTGGGGTCTTTCTACCCTTTTCTCCCCCTCTTTGCACTACTTTCTTAGCCGTTTTTGCCCTTTTTTTGTACAAAAAGGTCACTTTGCCGTGAGGGCATGGGTTAGCGCCCTCCCCCTGCTCCCCTCTGTACACGCCCCTGACTTTAAGTAAAATCTATATAATAATCTTGGAGGCCGGCTAAAAGGAAGATAAAAAGGAAAACCACTTCTCCCCCCCCCCCTGCAAAATGCACTCTCCTACTCTACCTAAATGGAAACAGGAGGCAGGCATGAGTGGTCGATCAACTTAATAAAGGTTCAATCTGACAAGTCGTCGGGCCGAACAATCACTTCTCCCTTCCTCGCGCCCGCATTGAAAATGCGCTCTCCCATTCTACCTGCATGCAAACAGGAGGCAGGCATGAGTGGTCCATCAATCTGACAAGTCGTCGGGAAGCGTGCCGGAAAAATGTCCCGGGAAATGTGTCCGTAAACTTAATTCATGACCGGCCCCGTGCATAGCACGGGCTTCCTATAGTGATGAAATAATTTCCCAGCATCGCATTTCTCTAGCTTTCAATAACAGCCGTTATTTCCAGCATCAGCAGCCGTGTAAATTTTGGGAGCCACTTGAGATAACGGCCACTGAATTCATCTCTCATCACAATGGCGGCGCTGCCAACGATGATTTTATCACAACCAAAAATGCACGCATCCGCCGCAAAATTAAAGACTGAAGGGAAGGGTGGCGCTGCGAACACCACATCGCAAGTTCAGCTTGAAATCTTGTTGTCTTTTGCGTCGTTCCGGCATCACATTTGCCATTCAGATCAGCATTTTCGCCACAGCTGCCGCCACATCTATCACAGGCGGAAGAGAGGGGGCGATTGCTACTCTACATCGCTGCTGCCTTCCGTCATTCTGGCGGTTCTTGGTCCCTCCTCTTCACGCCCGTAAGCGGAAGGGATTGGGAAAACGAAATTGCTTTGGCCGAAAGAGAAAACACCCATTTACTCTCCTAGCCTTTTGGTAAATGAATGTTTGGGAGGGGGCGAATGAAACAAGAAAAAGAAAAAAGAAAAGCAGAAAAGGAAAAAAAAAAACGATGTAGCGGCGGGGAATATAAAGTCAAGGAGAGAAGGAATCACAATAAAAGAAGATGAAAATTTACATGCCCGTGTCACTCGGAGAAAATCACTCAATCACTCACTTACCACTTTAGGCCAGACGAAAACGCAACGAAACGCAACGAAGACTTGGGTTCTTTCCACTGTCTCTCAGGGGAGAGAAGGGGTGGAAACTTCGATGGATGGGCGTCTGGGTGAATTTTCTTTTGTTCTCCCACAAGAAAGCACACCTGCCGCTCCTCCACCTGCTGTACGCTGAGATCTGAAAAAGAAAAAACAAAGAAATTTAAGAAAAATTAGTTGCTTGCAATTGTGCGGATTAAAGGAAGATGTTGAACTCGGTTTGAGTTTGGTTTTTCAGTGCAATTTACGTAGAAAGCCTTGCAAAAGATGAACCTCGAGACACGATACACGTGTGGCTAAGGGTCACGCACAAAAGAAAAAAAAAGAAACATCCTTTAACCCTTTCAGTGCTACATTAATTTTCAATCTCCACAAAAGTAGGGGTAACCCGGACGGGATTCGAACTAGCAACTTGAAGGAGAGGCACACGCCTCTACCAACTAGGCCACGGCCGTCTCTAGAGTCAGCTTATTATGGGAAGTATTGTTGTCATTTATCCATTGTTGCCCATGTCGCGCATAGTTTGGACTCTGTTTTTAATACTTAAAAGGTTAAAAAAAAAAGAATAACGGTAAAAAAAAAGTGGAAAGCAGATTTTCCACGCTCCACCAACACTGCACGATTAAGAACAAACTGAAAATAAATGGTAAAACAATTAAAATATGCTAGTAATCGAAAACAAAGTAACGACCGCAACAAAACGAGAGAAGTTGTCAGCGTGAACTCACAGAAATGAACAATCTTGCTAAGCTGATTGGTTATTAAATCAAAAACTTTTCAGCAAATTTTTCTTTAAAATGATCTTAGCCCAGTACTAAGGTTATTATTATCATGGAAAAGAAACGAAAATTAAATTGCTTGGTTACGAATTTCAAAACCCTCCCACGCATTTGTCCTGACCCCTTCAAGCCCCAACCCAACAAAAGAACCATGTTCAGATCACCATGCATACGTGTGTAAACTTTCAGCAGTGTATGCCTTCCCAATTTTTCGTTAGTCATGAACAATAACTCTGCGGGTTTAACACGGAGAAAACGTTACTAACTACTGACCAACTGACAAGACAGTATCATGAAAACAACGTTGTTGATGCATCTTTCTCTCTATGACTGGTGGACACTCATTCTTTAACTTTATTTTTTTCTTATCCTTGTAACTTCCCCTCACATATTTCATGATTTGAAAGATTTCGGTCGCGTTGGGAATTACATTCAACATGACAAAAATTTGCTCTTATTTGCTTACAGTTAACAGGAAAATAAATTAGAAAAAAGGCCTATGAAATGCACAACATAATAATTTCACTTGAAGTTTCGATTCAGCTCAGATCACATTTATCACTTAGATGTGGTTCTTATTGGTAATCGAGTCTGAGGTTGTGTTGCGCATTTTATTGGTTTTTTTCCCCGTTATTTATCGTACAAGTACTTTTTAATTCGTACAGTTAACAGACACATGTCTGCTACACATGTGTTTGGCCACCTCTTTATCAGCAGCAGTCAATCTTTTAACAATTGGATGTCTACAATGGGATAATCTACTGTTCTTTGGCGGCGGCACACTAGCGTGTGTCTAGATACTTGAAAATTGCGTAGTATGCAATTTTTCTGATTTTTCGTTTCCTTCTTGGCGAAAGAGCTTGGCATTTCATTTTAGGACTTCAAACGACCGAAAGGCTTGGCCGGAATTCTTAACAAGTTTTGATTTGGGGCGATTCCTTTAACAGCAACACTGCAGTCGTATTTTTTTTTTGTCGGACAGTGTTCCCTCGTTTAAATTTCCAACCACCGAATCCTGCGTAATATTAACGGCGGCGCTGCAATCGGTATTCTTGGCCATAATCGACAACGTCGCACAAACAAACTCGATCCGAGAAACTCAATTCGAAATCCGTCAATCGACGATTAAACTTCAAACGGCGTCTCACTACGAACCCAAAACCCAGAAGGAAATCGAACAGCGCATCGAACCGCCAGTCAGCCAGTCAACAAATACCGTTCGTTCATTTCTAAAACGCCATCGTTACGCATCTTGTTCAGGCAATTTCGAACAAACACACCATCACCATTTTTACGCGAACACACACACACACACACACACACACACACACACACACACACATACGTACACGGGCGGGGAACAACCGATGCTTGTGATTATTCGGCGGAGGAGAGAGCTTAGCGTAATATCGACAACACTTCGTACCGAAGATTTGGGAAGGAGTGAGGGGGTGGGAGAGGAGAGGGAGGCGTCCGTAATCGGATTGGAACTTGCAGACTCATTTATTTTCGCACCGACTTAAGAGGGAAAGAGACACACCCGGGTAAACAAGAATATCAATTTGCCTCGGCGCATGAAATTGGAATAAATTGTGTTTGTTCTAGGGTTTTGGTTGGTTGGTTGCTGGGGTGTCGGGCGGTGTTGCAGGGATCGATACGGTTTCCTCCGTGCAGATCTCTGTCCTACATTTCTAAACATCCCCTACCCTGCCTACTCCCCCAGGGGATACATTTCTTGACACCCCAACCCGCCCCCCCCCCCCCCAAAAAAAAAAACGTTCTCCATGGAAGAACGCTTCCAGCAAAGCCAGCGTGTCATCGTCTTGCAACTGCGTATCGTAATTGCTCGACAGAGCAGCCGACGACGTATTACGAGGCTATTTCGAAACATTCGAATCGGATGGAATCTAAGCGTTATTAAGGGGTGGTTTTTTTTTTTTTGGGGGGGGGGGGGGGGGGGGGGTGTAAAGGACAACGAAAGGAAATAGCCAAAATCGCTTAACGGCACGTTGCGCGCACGTATTTAGACTGACGGAAATTTCTTTGCGTTAGTTCAAACGATCGCTGCATTGCTGGCAGAGGCGCTGCCTTCATCCCAACAACGCAGAAGACATTAATCGACTAGCTTTACCGAAAATCACCAACTGTCGACAGCAGCTACTGCGAAGCTTATTGTTAAAAGAACAAGTATAGAGTATAGAGTATAGAGTACACGACGTAGTATTATTGTATATAACTCTATGCTGGAGCCTTAATGTGTTAGCTGCAAGGGGCACTGCAGAGAGAAACAGAAGGGCCTCATACTGAAGCCGATGCTGTGAAGATCGAGTGATTTCTTAGACCTAAAACGCGCGATTTTTGTTGTTGGAGAAAACAACGTTATTTTAAGCCTAAGAAATCCGCTCTTCCGTTGTTTTTCTCTCCATTTTTATGCAGTGCACCTTGTAGTTATGCCCTCCAAAACCCATACTGGTGCAAATATGGCGGCAAATGTCATTGCTCTTTAGGATGATTCATGCTTGTTTAACAAGCGGCTGCTGTGACTACCTCGTTGCAACCGGTCTTCTGTGCACTTCCGCCACTTTCGAAAATGTTGAGGCGTACACCTCTATCACGCACTGCAACAGCGCTCTCTATTATATCTAAAATTGGTAACCATCACAAGTGCCGGTTAAGCATGTGTTAATTTTTAGGCCTAGTTTTAGATTTTAAGCATAATCGCCGGTCAGTTTTTAGGCCTAATTTTTACCTGCCATTTTAATTTCATAAGTAGCAGCTAACAGAAAGTTACTTAAATTCGAGAGTTTGCTTGTTCATTTATACAACACGGTGCGGAGATTTGACATTGCCGTGGCAACGCGATTTAAGGCCTAATGTTCAGCTTTTAGGCCTAATATTTTTTTTTACCTCCTCTTTTAATACCGCAAGTAGACTTAACCAGGAGTATTTGGTCGAGTGTCGGCTTATTATTCGTACATGAAACACTACATCGATACTATTTTAAATGAAGCTAATCCGTGTCGTTAACGGAATGCTTTTGATTGTACGGTTGCGTGTCTTCCTGCAGTGTTTCAATGCGACAATCATATGTTATTATTTCATTGAGTTACGTGGAGAAAGCCTATTAGTTATGAGAAAGCAACGATGTTTTAATTTGCCGTGTTTTTAAACTAATTTTTGATCGCTGTTATGGTGAAAACCGTTGGTCTGTATCTGGTACCATTCTGAAGTCGAAAAAGGCGATGGAGAGATACACGGACGGACGGACGGACAAACTCGTTGCAGTCTTTTTGGCCGTATGACGACTGAATTTAAGATTTACCAATTTTGATACCAATTCCTGTCACCAGATGTCGTTGTTAGCAAAGTTTGTTAACTTATTGGACTTGAACGCGTAAATATATTTTTTTCCGCTAAAAAGAACAAACATTTGATTTTTTTAAAAGTCAAAAATATAACGCCTGAAAAATTAATATCTCCGTTCTTATTCACGGATGTACACATTTGAAAAGTACTTTTAGGGCCCCCGCGCACTAAGCACCAAGCCCGCGCGACCAGGTCGCTGCGGCCAACGATAATAGTTACGGTATATGTATCACCGCGAATTCAAACGGATGCTTTACAGGTGCACCTCTAGTTTGGATATTAAGATGTATCTACCACCTCCTCGACTCAATACCGCAACTGTGACATCAGATTTATATACATAATTCCCATACCTCCAATCCCCACATCTTCGCATTATTTTTTTATACCAGTAGGCAGCAATACTTGCAGACACTGGTTGAACCGATCTCACGCCTCTATCACACAAGCGTCTTACACGTTAGAAAATTCTCTCAGAGGTGCGTTGACGGCATTTCTTTTGTCGTATGAAATGGGATGTCGAGGTGGGGGGGGGGGGGGGGGGTTAAGGGAGGAAGTCTCCCCCTCCCCCTACTTTCCATTCTAGGTTCGTCTCCGCCCCAGATCCTCAGATTCAATCGTCTTCCGGTCGACACGCGTTATCAGATTCAACCATTGTTGGATTGGGGAGGTGGAGGAGGGAGATGAGTGAGGAAGGTCTAATACTCCCCCGCACGACGCCGGCAACGCGTGTACCCGCATCTTAAAGGAGAAATTGCCAGACAGAAACACGACAACGAAACACCAATAAACTGAAGCAAGTTTCGTACTAGAAATGATTACGTACGGTTTCGCAATGAAATACGCAATAATTACATACGGGTTACGGTTCATCTGACTGGTAATCGACTACTGGGTTATAGTGTCCGCGGCCTATCTTGAATTCGCCCCAGAACGAATACAGATAATCGATTGTATGTTTTCGATAGCAGAGCACCATGTTGATATCCTAGATGGTTATAAAAACAATGGCGGTCGTCGATTAAAGCCGCTCCCTCCAGGAAGATGTAGCCGCTCATAACATATCTGCAGGACTCAAGATACGCTACGCGCACAATAACGACGTTGAAGCTGGCTTGTGTTGGATTTTTTTAAATTTAATTTAAATAAACGAGAGCACAAAAACAAGTATCAGATACAAGATTGTCCCCAGCCCAATTCACTATTTCCATACAGATTCGTTTTGGAGTAACGTAAATACATTATTTATTATTTATAAAATGATTTTTTAGCTCAAATTTTAATTTAGTTATTTTTTTTTTATAAATTAAGTAATATTTTTAATTTTTCCGGGAAATTATTAAAAGTCGTATTAATGCAAGCGATCAGTCTCATTTTGCCATATAGGTTTCTCCAAAATGGTACTTTTAGTTTTATTGCCCGAAATTTGGAAGTCCTTTTAATTTTTGCAAACTTGTTGCTCTTTAAACCCAATATAAGGTTTCAAAAGTGTTACATAATTCGTTAATCCCGTCATGTTTAAGATAATGTTCTTCTTCATTAAGTCAACTGTTTATGTTGACTGGATATCGTAACTTTCTATATAGCAGTGACACGACGTAGTATTATTGTATATAACTCTATGCTGGAGCCTTAATGGGTTAGCTGCAAGGGGCACTGCAGAGAGAAACAGAAGGGCGTCACACTGAAGCCTATGCTGTGAAGAGTGATTTCTCAGACCTAAAACGCGCGATTTTTGTTGTTGAAGAAAACAACGTTATTTTAAGCCTAAGAAATCCGCTCTTCCGTTGTTTTTCCCTCCATTTTTATGTAGTGCACCTTGTAGTTATGCCCTCCATGGTCCCAATCTGGTGCCAATATGGCGGCAAATGTCACTGCTTTATAGTCACTCATCAATTGGGGCAAAGTGGCTTAATGGTTAGCACGACACTCGCCGAGTGCTAGAGTTTCCAGGTTCAAGTCTAACTCCGGCCAGTCTTGAATAGAATACAATAGAAGTTGTCGGCCAATAAGATTATTGTGCTCGCAGCGTATCTTCAGTCCTGCAGGTATTTTATGAGCGGCTACGTCTTCCTGGAGGGAGCGGCCTTAATCGACGGCCGCCATTGTTTTTATAACCATCTCGGATATCAACAAGGTGCTCTGCTATCGAAAACATACAATCGATTATCTGTATTCGTTCTGGGGCGAACTCAAGATAGGCCGCGGACACTATAAAGCTTTTTGAAGGCCCAAGCGGAAGGTACCACCATGAAGACAGTTTTTTTTGCCGCATGAGGGAGTAAACCGGAGTACCCGGAGTAAACCCTCGTGCAACCGGCGGGAAACGGTAGAAAAACCCGTACATGTACACTTTCCTTTACCAGGATCGAACCTGGGTCTGAAAGAAGCCAGAGACTTACAGCTGGGACCAAGGCGCCTATCGAATCTGACGCCCCAGTGCTCGCATCTATACCCGTGCACCCAAAAGGCTTTTTCCGAAAAAGGCGTTTTCCGCAAGAAACGGTCCTATGAGCCTCTTGCTCGTGTCGCACGTACAAATTTCCAGAATCTAATTGGAATTACATAGCAAAATTGTCCCTTTCTCCTTCTGGTGCTATGGACTCGTCGTCAGTCCAAGCTACGGCTTGGCGTCAAACCTAAGATATATTAGAAAGTAAAAAGCTGAAAAGTACACAAATATACATAAAAACGTGACGTTTCGGCTCATCTCAAAAGTCATTATCATGAGCAGCAAGTAAAAACAAATTACAAAAAACACAAGAAAGCCACGAGCCAAGTTGCAAGTAAAATGTCCATCTTAACAAGGTAGAACTTGTGACGTATTCAGGGAGTAGACGATTGAAATCAAGAATAATCTTTAAGCCAATTTACTCCTTACTGCATAGCTAGGGGACTATGCACTGAGAACACATGTTAGGCATAAAACACAATTTTAGGAGCTTGGTCTTATCCTGAGCTGAGTCCAGGGAGACAACCTTTCGAGTTGTCTGCCCCACACCGAGTGGCTTCCCATGGTCCAGGCCCTCGTATTTATACGCGGGGCAGAACAATAGAAGTAGCCTGAGGCATTACGTTGCGTAACCGCTAACAGGTTGGAGCCGGCTCTAACTGGTTTGAACAATAGAGTAGCCTCGTTCCCGGCTGTTGGCGTTCGGCCAAGTTCCGGTGTAGACGGAAGTTGACAGGACGCCAAGCAGCTTATGTAATTGCAAGGTGCACCATGTGCGTTCACACAAGGTGCGCCCTGCTATTCGTAAATAACGTCTTACAAACTTGCAAGGACGTGTCAAAAACTGGCAGAAACATTAAAAAAAATTAATAAAACTAGAGGGGACTTTCATGTGGCCAGCCACAAGCACACATCGAAGTCCCCTCTAGTTTTACATTTTTTAAAAATTTCTTTACGGTTCTGTCCGTTTTTAACACGTCCTAGCAAGTTCTGTATTGTTAAGATGGAAATTTTACTTGCAAATTGACTCATGGCTTTCCTATGTTATTTGTAATTTGTTTTTACTTGCTGCTCATGATAATGGCTCCGAGATAAGCCGAAACGTCACGTTTTTATGTATATTTGTTTACTTTCCGAATTTTACTTTGTAATATTCTACAAGTGCTTTTTTTTTAAAGTTTAATTAATCCATAGCTGTTCACAATGTTACAGGATACAAATGAATTTAAAATTCTCAATTTTCCGGATATTCTAGGGTTTCCAGTTGCATCCAATGCATACAGGTGTTTAACATATTCCGTTAGGGAAACAGGCATTGGCTAATGTTTTATTAATATTACGAAAATAATCCAACATCTCACAAAAATATTTCTTTAGAGACTAGTCCAGACGGACTGAACGCATTTTCATCACAGATATTGGTACTAGCCTAAGATTTGGTTTATTAAAGTTACATCTAAAATACGTGAACATATTTAAAGCAAAAATCAAAATATTTGCTAATAGCCAACAATTTTCCGTCTGCTCTCGCAATCCAATGGAATTTACAGATCAGACATGAATGAGTACTTTTTAAAATTTCCCTGTCTCTTCCCTGATTTTCAAAAAAAAAAATCTTGTTTATCCTGATTCAGGATTCCCACCATCCTGGAGAACCAGGAAAAAGCTAGAAAACTCAAGGAATTTAAACTACTGTACATTTGAAACTCGGGGAAAACTCTGGAATTCACCGATTTCTCAAAAAAAAAATCTGGAAAACCCGGGCAAAAAGACAAAGGTACACATTTTGTTAAAGGCACATAACTCCCTCCGGTATATTTTAACAGTTTCAGTCGATACATTACCGGAAATAGTTTTATATAAACTGATTTACCTTTCATTTGCGTACGATGCAGATGTCAGTAGTGGCGCGTGAATGTTATTAGGCTTGTTTTAAACGGCTCGGTCCGAGCGGTATATAACTCCCGCCACATCGCTGGCAAGCCGCGGCCCTGGAGGAAGGATAATTAATCCTTCGCTCAAGTTTGCGACTTGGTCGTACGATGTGTCACGTTGCAGCGTACCCGAAATGAGTATGACTAGTGTCTTAGAGCAATGCGCTCTGCGGTCGTTTGAACTATATTTTAACGTAGGTGACACAGAGTAAAGCGGGCAGAACGGAGGGATTTATGTGCCTTTAAGACATTGCGGTAAAATAAAATGCATCCTTGCACTTCTGTGTTGACATCTAAACGTTCATTACAACAGGCCACTCTTTTGCACTAAGTGAGCCCTAAAAACAAACAAAACTGGCGCAATGTGTGGGAAATTTTCCGTCCTCCTAATATTGCGGTAGACAGCCTGAAAATTGAACCTGAAAAACCTGGAAAACTCAGGGAAACTATTTCTGTATTTTGGTGGGAAGCCTGCTGAAACGTCCCTGAGATTTTGGCTCAATTTTAATTTTCCTTTGAGATTTCCAGCTTTTCCGTGTTTTGTCTGAACCCTGCGATAAAGGGATATACCTCCCAGCGCCATTTTTCTCGATCCACCACTTCAAGTACGGCCCCAAAGGTCTATTTATTTACCGTTAGTCTTTTCCTTACTAAAAAACCGTTTTAAAATGTGGCGTCTAGTAGATTTTCTGTTGAATATTGTTAACTATATTTAAGAACGATCCGTAACTGTATGATGCATTGCGCGCGTACGATAATCATGACGTTTCATCTCTGTGTGTACATCTACTAATTTTCTAATAATTACCATGAGATCTAAAATCTAATAGACTAAAGCAGTAAAAATTAAAATTAATTATTCCAATAGATCGCCGAAGCAAAATTATAAGACACTAGCCTAGAAAATTATAAATTGTGATTTTAAAACACGTGAATCATTCCGGTTTGTTACGACACAATCGTTGACTTGATTCTGTCTCGTGTAGTATTCCCAAAGCCAACCGACACGGCAGCTATGCGAGGAACGCAGCTACCATCCCACCCGACCTTGGATCTGTAATTTCTCGGATGATGATCTGCACGTAGCTGTAATTTGGCACGCGGAATGTTATAAGGCAGGCCGGGTGTCCCTTTAACTCCGTAGTGTTTCTTCCTTTATTGCAGGTGTTTTGGTTCCCTACTAAAAACCTTTCGACTTGAGGCTTTAGTTCCCTGCAGAGAACTATCTATCACTAATCTAACTTTCCAAAGACGACTTTGACCTAAAATGAAAAATCGACCCAAAAGTCACAAACACACAAAACAAACCTTTCCTAACACTCCACCAACCACCTCCGCGTCCCATTATTATCCACCAAACTTCGATTCTGACACCTCCCCTGACGATCCCCGTCACCCCAACTTGCGAAAATAGTCTTCACTCCCGTCAGGCAGTGCGCTTCTTTCCTAATCCCATCATCCCCTGCGGTACAGCTGTCGTCATCCATTTGCACCATTAGACAAGGTACGTATCAGCGGACACGACGGCGCATGCGCAATGAATGGGGGGCGCCGTCTTGTTTGATTTTATTGCGTTAGTCCGCTACGTGCTTTCCAGCTGAGGTGCGTGGGAGGGGATATGGGTGGGGGTCACCGTGGGGATAGGCACACGACAGTTGAGATCGACGACATTCGAGATGTCAGAATCCTCTTGTGAAAAGAACGCATCTTGCGTGCTTTTCTTGTTATACACATTACACATGAATGTTTTTTTCACGCAACCGCAAACATCGTCTTGTTTGCCAATTTCTTTCTAAGTCACAAGGAGACGTTTTTCTTTATTTCAGAAGTGGGCTGGGTAAGGATTTCCATTTAAGATTTATAATACCATGGTTAATAGCTAGACAATAGTTTTAAACTTCGTACAGGCGTACCAGTATGCCAGTGCTATACCACTCCACTGGTTGGCGCCATGTGAAATTCGGCGTATTTGTGTAATTAGGCCTATATTAGCGTGATTATATGCCTATATTTGGGTAATTAGGCCTATATTGTGATTAGACCTGTATTTGAGTAATTATAGGCCTACATTAGTGTGATTAGACCTATATTTGAGTAATTAGGCCTATATTCGTTGATTAGACTTAAATGATTTAAGTAATTAGGCCTATATTAGCATTATTAGGCCTATAATAGTGTTATTAGGCCTATACTTGAGCGATTATGCCTATAACTTCCATTAGGAAATATTTACTATAAAAGGCCGGACTAGGCAAAGTATGCGAAGTAGGAAACCACATAGCAAATTAAGAACCGAGTTACTGTAATTCTCTGTCCCACACGGTGGACAGTATATCTATGAAAATCCCGGAATTAACGTGACTCTGGGTCGATACAATTCCGCGCCCCATTCATGCTATATTTGTGTAATTAGGCCTGCAAATTCATGTGGACTGCATTGGCCTGTGTTTGAGTAATTACGCCTATAACGTTCATTAGGAAATGTTTGCTAAAAAAACCCAAACGGGGCAATGTAATATGCGAAGTGATTGTTCCCTAGATGGGGAGCCACACGGAATTAAGGCTATATTTGTGAGCTAAGGCCTATTGATCAGATCAATCTAGCCTACTTGTGTGATCAGGCCGGCATTTGTGTGATAAGGCTTATATACTTGTGCTATTAGGCCCATATTTTGTGTGATTAGGCCCATATTTGTGTGGTAATGCCTATATAATTATGTGATTAGGTCTATATATACTTGTGTAATCAGGCTCACATTTGTCTGATAAGGCATATATATTTGTGTGAGTAGGCCCACATTTCTGAGATAAGGCTTATACACTTGTGTGATTAGGCCCATATTTGTGTGATGAGGCCCATATTTGTGGGATTGCACCCATATTTGTGCGATAAGGCCTATATCAGACTTACCAATTATCGAATTGGTCGTTATTTTTTTCCGTGTCGTTAAAAGTCGATAAAGTTCTGTTATGTCGATAAAAGTCGATAAAATTAAGTATTGAAATAAATATATAGCAATTAGGCCGCATTATTGGCCGTATTTTTTTTAATATAGGCGATTTGTCATCATGGTCTCTACGCGAAAGCGGTTATAAAACGTGAACTTCCGGTTTCACTTCGAAAAACGAACTCTGAGTTGCTCGCCTTTTCGCTATACTGCTACAGGAGGTACCATTGCGGGTAAGAGTTTTTTTTTGGGGGGGGCGGGGGATATTTCGTTCCCTGTAATCAGAAGCTGTGATAAAAAAAACGAAACTTTTAATTTTAACGAGCCAGGTAACTTTATTTGGAAGGGGGAGAAATCAGCCGTACAAACAATTGTTATTTTTTTTTGATAAACGTAGACCAAACGTTAATCACGTATCTTGGTGACTTGCTTGCATTTGCAGTTTTTCATTTTTTCAGTTCGTGTGTGTCTGACGAGGTAGATTCAGTAGATATTCAGTAGATATTCGGTCGATAGTTAGTCGATATTCGGTCGATATTTTTACGATGGAAAGGTCGATAATTTCAATATTTTTATCTGTAAGGACCTCTGGCAACCCTGGGCCTATATATTTGTGTGATTAGGCCCCATGTTTGTGCGAATAGGCCTACATTACAGGCCTAATCACGAATATTTACTTAGTGATCTTTAGGTATGTAGTAAGCCCAAATTAGTCCAAATGTGCGAAAGTAATTTTTTCCTACATAACGAAGTGATCATAAAATCACAAGGTATACCCACTGGCATCGTCTAGGTTCGATTAGTTGAACTGTTTAGTAATCCTCTTTTTATAGCGTTCTACATTTCCAAACTCTCTTTAACCAAAGACTGTAAAGTTAAGTAGATGTCGCATCTTACCTCTTCCAATGCTACGAGAGACCCTGGTGGTATTTTCGGCTACTAATGCCTCTCCTAATGCTTTTGCCTTCGAAGCAGCCCGAGGCCAAAGCGCTCCCTGAGGTATTAGTAGCCGCAACTACCGCCGTGGGCCCGTGTAGCGTTGGAAGAGGTAAGAATTTGCGATATCCAGTTAACGTTCTAATCTACGCTTCGACTTTGCCCACGATTGACAATTCCCACAACCCGGCATTGTCTGAAAGCATTCACAAACTACACACAGGACTTCAAAAATGTACACTGATGTAAACCGCCCTACAGAAATTTAAATTATGGCAAGCTTTATTTTGTTAGTAGCTTGATCATGGGAGCGGATTTTGAGGTCTAGGATAGATTTGGTCTTAATGTGAATTGCTGGTTCGGCCTCCCACTGTGCAAACTTACTTCCGCCGAACTTGCGTCATTTCAACACTGAACGCCACCCTGGACGCAGTTCTGCTGTGCTGTAAGGAAGGACTTTTATCACTATATATAGTTGGCGAGGTCACGCCACGGCAAGTTGCTTCCCCCAATACGTTTCCAGTTAAGTTCCTTCCACTCGCGAAACTTTCCGACTTCATTTTGCTTCCCTTTCAACAACATCAACGCATTACGTGGCCGCTAGGAATCACCTGTCCACCCCAATCCCCCTCCTTCAATTCCCGCCACCATGCAACGTGGCTCAGAATAAGAACCGTCGTCCGGAAATTTCCCGCGCAATTGACGCATGGCTCTTCGTAATGGCTTCGGGCCTGCGGGGTCAACTTGTCAGATGTCCCCCCCCCTACCCACCCCTACTTCTCCCCCCCCCCCTCCCCCCGCAACGTGAGATGGACGCCTTCCGGCCAACTGAGACACACGCCATTTCTTTCCATCTAGCGTTCCTCGCCAACAGCACGTCCCTTGCATTCTCCTTCCTTTTCTGAAACCACCCCTTCCCCCTTCTCCCCCCACCCCCCCCCCCCCCCCCCCCCCCGGGTTTGGGTATGTATCTACTCTACCAGTAAGAGGATATAGAAGTTCCAGCGGTGAACGCCCGTTTCGCCAAATCCCGTTACGTCAAAACTAATTTGACAAAACTTTATGTTCACGAAATTTAATACCTTATTTCGATGTAGTGGGGGATTTAAAAGGCAAACATTTAACAAAGACAAGCAGTGGTAGAATAAGACAATATGATTTATTCACGTTTTGAGAACTGGCAATACAGACGGAAAAACGTGTACTTTAAATATTGTTTAGAATGCTTGGTCGTCACTAGGTCAATGCCAAGGTTCTCTTTTAAGAAATAGTGAGTTATACGCATGATGGTTACCCTTTCCCAAACGGAAATTCCCCGTTTTGCAGACTCCCGTTTCGCAGAATCAAAATATTCTTCAAATATTTACCATCGCAGAAGTTAAAGAGGCATGCCGAACTGGAAGGAATTTGTGATTAATTGCGGTTTCTGACGTTATGCGTTTAGCCGCGGCGAGCGAAGCACGTAATTTGAAGAAAAAAAATATTTTGCAAAACGGGATTCTGCCAAACGGTTGTTTGTCTACAAATGTCTGGCCATTACACGGGAGTCATGTTTTAAATTTCGTGTGTCTAAAATTTCGCGAACGGTATTTGGCGAAACGGGATTTGGCGAAACGGACGTAACCATTCCTGCTTTTTAAGCAATCCATGTTTCCGAAGTCTGTCCACT
This sequence comes from Lithobius niger, assembly GCA_023313725.1. Lineage (NCBI taxonomy): Eukaryota > Metazoa > Arthropoda > Chilopoda > Lithobiomorpha > Lithobiidae > Lithobius > Lithobius niger. The sequence goes on along the minus strand of JAHWFP010206146.1, from coordinate 608 downwards.
CTCCACCTAACTTAAGATGATTGTTTGCCATCAAAACGGAAAGATTTATTTTTACCTTCTTACGGATGAGCTTTACAGGCTGTGCGTAGGAAAGGCTCGTAGTAGATAAAATCTCTTTGTAGTTTATTTACGTACCGTTCGTGCCTCTATTTCAGCTGAAGCTAATCTAACGCTTGTCTGTTTACGCTACCCTTTCCTAAGAGTAGTACTGAAAAATTGTGAGAAAAACAAACGTAGACAAGTGTGTGCGGCCATGTCTTTTATCTAATTATAGTTAATTCCAAGCCAACAGGCTTCACATTTTACTAATACCAAATATACAGTACTCGATAATCTAATGAAAAAAACAACATAATATCCATAGTATAGATATTTTGCTTGCGAGGATGAATATTTTGGGACCAGACCATATCAGGGATCATGACCTGAGCCGATCGATTTCTGTCCAAGCGAAGCGATTTATGTCACTTCTGTTAAACCTTATCTGTTATTTTCAATCTGTCCAAGCGAAACGATTTCTGTCACTTCTGTCAAACCTTATCTACTGTTTTCAATCTGTCTAAGCAAAGCGATTTCTGTCACTTCTGCCAAACCTTATTCTGTTATTT
>JAHWFP010206145.1:0-15124 GCA_023313725.1 Lithobius niger | reverse complement strand
TTTTTGTTGTTGTATGAAATGAGTGTTACTTAAATGTGTTTTTCGTCATTATTTTGAAAGTTGGCCTTCCCGTACTAACTAAAATGCAAAAATGTATACTGTTGTGCACACAAAATAGAGACTGATCATTGCTACTGATTCATTTTCAGTCAACTAAGCGTTGCAAGGCTGCATAAATTTCGTGAAGTTGATTAGCTCGTATCACATCACAAAAATGGTTTAATTTTTGGTTTTTTTTACAAAGAGTAAAAGATGTGCTAAATCTCGCTGAAGATGGAAACGGTGATGAACACCAGGAATATGTTGATGGTGAAGACAACAGTGATGTGTACTTTGGTATTTCTCACACTCCCAGCCAGATGCCATGGAACCAGATGGCGAGAGGCATTATTTTTACCTATGTAATTCCGATGGAATGCCTAGGATCTTTTACATGCTACCATCGAAATGCGCACGATGCATCACAATGCCTTTCTCTTTCCAAAAATGCCAGGGGTAGCTGACGTCAGGCTCAAACCAGCGATGACCTAGCACATGAGTGATGTGTACTGACTGTACTACAGTATCTTTGAGAGTACTGAACGAAAGCAACTTTCTTTAGTACAGACAAGGTCCATTGTTTTCACCATTGTTTTTCTGCTTCATATTTTTTTTTTCACCATCAGCTTTTCCTTTGGTTTCTTCCAAGGTACGGTGGCTGCGGTTCTTTTTTTAGCGTCTTATTCTTTATTTATTTAAAATTATGAAAATAAGAAACAAAATTGGTATCTGAAGACGAAAAACGGAATTTCTTTTCTGTCAGGTACACTCTTTCTTTGTATTCTTCTTTCTGTGTCTCACTCTATCTATCTCTCAACCATTTGCTTTGAATTGCTAACGTCTTCACTTCGACGGATCAGATCGTTTCCCCTCCCCTTCCCTCAACCCCCCCCCCCCCGGGCGTTTGGTTCTCTAGACAGGGGAACATCTCTCTCACTTTTCTACTTTCTAGAGTTATAGGCCACGACTCCAGATATTACAAACAATACATTCTCGAGAGAGCCATAGGGAACGAATGGCAGGGGGCGATAACGCTAAACTGGCATAAAATAGTGCTTTACTAGTAGTAGATAAGAAAAGGGCGAAAGCTTTAAAAAGAACGAGGGGAAAAACGGAAAAAAGACATCGTTGTCGTAAGTTTCCTTCACACAGTTCTCCAACAATAAAAAAGAAAAAAGGACGACACTCGACGTGCTGGCTGCTCATCAGGGAGATCTTCGTACTGCATTGTAAATTAATGGTCCGAGAAGAAAATACAAAAATGGAAAAAATAAATAAAATAAAATAAATAAATAAAATACGGAACAGTTTAGTTGGGTAAACAATTTTTTTTTTCGAATTGCTTTGGAATGAAGTCGATTTGAGCGAGCGCTCGTTTAATTCAGTTCTTCGAAAGTTTTCTCTCCAAGCAGTTTTGGATTCACGGGGGAGCAATCGTCACAAAGTTGTTGGGTTTTGTTTTGTTCAGTTTGGGTTTTTTTTTTATTATGTTTTTTTTTCCAAGACTCGCAGTGCGGTGGTTGAATTTAATCAAGCGACTTTATCGTCACTACGTTTGTATTTTTCTTTTGTTTTCAGTGCATTGAAGTAGTGTTTAACATATGAATGTGTCGGTAACGAACCAATTCTTTCCAACAATAGTTCAGAATTCAGAAAGCGACTTTGAGATGATTTTAGAATACGATGAAAGGGCTCAAGACTTTACCTCAAAGGCGTGGTTTAGCGGAGGATACCATTGCTGTTCTAGTGCTGAGATGAAACAATGTCGACACGTGCATCGTCGATCCATTGTTGCATCTCAGGACGAGAAGCCTGGTGATATCCTATTTATCTTCCGATTACAACATCTTGGCCCGTTCCTAATTGTCAAGCACACGTTAGATAATTGTTGCCCGATTCCGAAATCATCCTTCCGAAATCCTCCTTCGAAAATAAGAAATTGTTCAACCACCCAACAGCTCAGCCCGTTCTTAATTGTTAAGCACGCATTTGGTGATTGTGCCCGATTCCGAAATCCTCCTTCCGAAATCCTACTTCGAAAATAAGAACTTGTCCCGCCACTCAACATTTCAGTCCGTTCTTTATTGTTTCGCACGCATTTGGTGATTGTGCCCGATTCCGAAATTCTCATTCGGTAAAAAGGGAAATAAGAAATTGCCCCACGACCCAACTTCTCAGCCGCGTTTGTGGAAGTAGTTTCAGCCATCACGACGACTTTCGAACACTTGACTGACCTCTGACGACAGCAACAACTACAGCGAACATTCAACATTGCACGTTGGTTGACAATTCTAAATACTGCGTTAATGTTCCATCAAAGCTTACCTTTTAAAGGTACCACTTAAGTTTATGTAATAGGCTTTGCATAAATAAATTAAACTAACAAGCCCAAGTTAAACTAACTAATTAAACAACAAAGCAGAGGGATGGGATATCTCATCTTCACTATCCATGAGGGCTGAGAGATCTCCGCACTCGATTCAGTATAACCCGTAGTTAGAGCGTTCAACGCACTGTTCAACATACTGTGTATCGAACTGCATCGTGTTAAAATAAATCTTTTTAGGAGAGGATTGGGTAGGACAAAAAGGGTAAGGGGAAGGGTAATTTAGGTAATTCCTTTCCCCAGGGCATTCTTAGCTGAGATTACAGAGATTATGTATAAAGAAAAATGTAAAATAACTGACATATTCCAAAGCCTGAGGACCTGGACACTCCCGTACGTCACTGCTTCTCACAGTTTCTCGAGGAATATTTTGTTTCTCTTTAATCATAAAGCTGAGCACATCATAAACTGTAGGCCTGCCAAGATAATCTCATGTGGGACGCATCTTTGCATCGGAAAATCCCAAAGCCAAATTCCTACGTAGCTGAATTGGCTCAATATTCTGAAATTACACTCTGGAGACTCTCTGGACTGACAGTACACAGCAATGTGTACCAGCTCAGCGTCCACACGAGTTGAGTACTCGCGGTACATAGTTTTTAGTGGTAGTCCATGCAGTGGACACAGTGTGTGCACTACCAGTACATACATTGTATATACACACTGCAGCAGAGGCTGAGAGTGGACACCGTGACGAGTACAGCCAGTGTACGGAATCTTCACAAAGTTTAAGTAACCCGTATTACCAGTGCACAGAGTGTTCAGAATTCAAGTAACCCTTATTTTCCGTGCACAGTTTTAAGAGCTTACAGTAAATAACCCTAATTGCCAGTGCACACTTTCAGAGTTTAAGTAACCCTTATGTTCAGTGCACAGTCTTAAGAGCTTAAATAAACCTTATTGACAGTGCACAGTGTTCAGAGTTTAAGTAACACTTATTGCCAGTGGACAGAGACTTCATGCTCCTGCACAGTCTTAAGTGTTTAAGTATTAAGTAATCCTTATCCCTGTGCCAGTACACAGTCTACCGACTGTACTGGGCTAAGAAAAAAAAAGGTGTAAAGAAGTTTTTTGAAGGAGAGGGAGTTTAGCAAGGAAGAAGCAAATCCAGGACCAGAAATGGAAACCCTAACTACATACCAGGACCGATGGAAGCCGTTCCTTACAGCCTGAATGTGTTGGGTAGTGCCATAATCGATATCCTTACGTCAAGGATTATAAAATTTAATTTACTGTAAATCATTACGAGAAGGCAAGCCGTACGGGATGGGGTAATAAGTAAATACATAATTACATATGCAACACAATTTCTATTGTGTTATAATTTACGTAAGTGCCTAAGCTGGAATTGATCCCATGGTCGCTGAAACAGAAGTCTAAAGCTGTAACGCTCAGCACTTTTGATACGATCTGAACGTGGGACTAAGAGAAAACATTTTGCCTTTCATTTCTGAGGTCGTGGGTCAGTTTTCCGCTTAGACATTCTGACAGCTTAAGTCCAAAAGAAACAGAAGTAGGTTTGGATCCGTATTTATTTATTATACACATTTTTTTTTTGGGGGGGGGGGGATTCTTTCGATATCTATACTTAGCTGCAGTTTGACGTTTCAAACACAAATCCAATAAAAACAACAAATGTTCAACCATTTTGGCTTTCTACCAGCTAAGCAGTTACGACCGCCAGTACCCATGAAACCCCAATTTTTTTGTTTTTTTTTTGGTTCTGTTCTTTATTTATTCTTTAAAAATTTGTTTTCGCCTTTTTGGACGGATGCTGCACTAGAAACAAAAGAAGTAAACCGGTTTTAGGTCGGAAAGCTTCGGTCATCTCACAACGAAACGACATAAAAACAATACTAGAAATAAATGAAAAAGCAGATAAATAAATAAAAATAAGTTTAGAGAAAAGAAATTTCCTGTACGTCATAATTGCAATTTGTTTTCAAAAGCCTTCAGAATCGATAACATTTTTCTTTTACTTCGTAAGAAGGAAATTACTAAAACTTTTACCTCTTTTTAGAAGAGAACAATTCGTCATAAATCGTCGACAATATCATCACTTCCGACGGTTGACTCTGCCAAAAGAAATTGTTTTTTTTTCATTAGTCTGTTTTCTATTTAAGTATAGACATTTCTTTTCTTTTGTGGCACAGTTGGTTTTTTGGGGGAAGCAGTCACATCCTCGCTCGTTGTTCAGAGGCAATAAAATGTAAATAAAAGTTGTTGACTTCAAGTGTGGTAATGTAAGTTTGACCGCTCGGTCCCAGACTTCTGTTACTGTTCGCCTAAGTTCGGGGAATGACCTACTCACGATTGTCGTTTTATTTAAACCTGGACGAATTATTGAACTACTGAACAACTGAAAAGCTTTGTCTTGTTTCCCTCTCCCTATACAGGACCTAATATTAAGGTTAAAATTTAATGAAAATGAGTAAGTAAATCATTTGTTACAGTATAGACAAAATATAGACAAAACCCCCCCCCCCAAAAAAAAGCGGCTACAGCGACTACCTAGTCGCACCGGTCTTCTGTACAGTTCCTCCACTTCCAATGTTCAGACGCACATCTCTGTCATGCACTACAACAGCTATCTCTATTATCCTAATATAAAAGCAGTAGCCATCACAATTGTCGGTTAAAAATGTGTTAGCTTTTAGGCCTATTTTACATTTTAGGCGTAATTGTCAGCTTTTAGGCCTAGTTTTCACCAACAGTTTTAATTTCGTAAATAGCAGCTAACGGATATATGGATTGTATAGTAAGCCTATTCATTTTTGCAACACGGTGCACCTCCAGGCATACAGTTGCAATGTTACAACGTAATGCGCAACGTAGCCTATATAGAGATCAGTGGTAGTGGGGAAGTGACGAGAGAGAGACGCTGTTGATGAAGCCAACAGTGACTCGTAGCAACTTGACGTTGCCATGATGACATGATTTTGGCCTAATTTTAATTTTTAGGCATAATTTTAAAAATGCAGTTTTAATTTCGTAAGTAGCAGATATAGGCCTAATGGAGAATTTGGTTCGACGATAAGCCATTCGAACGAAGCTAAAATTCATTTGTTTTTATTGATTGAGTGTTACCTTAGGATTTTAATTCGATGATCAAATGTTATTATTTAATTTAGCTACGTCGAAGAATTCTATTAGCTACTAGCATCGTACCCGGCTTCGCCCGGGGATTTGTTTGACCCGTGGTTGTTTCCCAGTATTTGCACGGTGCTGCCTGATCGTTCACTGCAACAGTCGATTTTTGTTTCTGTAACACTCCCCCTTTCTGCCAAATCCTCTCCCTCCCTTCTCCCTTCCTCCTTTTATCCCGTCCTCTCCCTCTCCTCTTGGTTTCCTTCCCTTTCTCCTCTTTGCTATACGTAGTTGAACACGTACCCGGTTCCCGGTTCCCGTGCTTGTTTGTTTGTTCTCTTATAGGTTCAGTTAATGCGTAGTCGTATGCTTAATGGTGGCAGCTCACTTTGCCCCCCACTCCCAGTGTTTCGCTGTGTCTTGCGACGTGTACCGTGTGAAAAAGAAGTGTGCATGACGTCATGTAATACTTGCCCTTGAGATTACCACGGTGTTTAGTTAGAAGGATAATTGTTGGAGCTAATTGTTAGTCGAGGCAATTTCAACTTCTTTTCAGGGCAACAACGTCCCAGTTTCAACTTCATGCCAAATAATTGACACACTCGCACGTTTTCATTGTTCCCCTTCCGGGGGTCGTCGTTGCGGTTGCTTCATTTCTGCTATGAGACTTTGGTTTATATTGTAAGAAGATAAGGAAGTAACGATGTTTTAATTTGCCATGTTCTGTAACTGACTTCTCACACTGAATCTAACGTTGTAAACAATGGTTGTCAATAACTGGTACCGTTGCGAAGTTGAAAAAAGCGACGGACGGACGGACAAAGTCGTTGCATTAGTCTTCTCAGCCGGTACGGCTGTACAGAATACTAAAATGGGATTGTCGTTTTAAACTTGGACGAATTATTGAATCGCGGCTGAAAGACTGAAAAGATTCGCCTTGTTCCCCTTACCTCAGCAAGACCGAATGTTAAAATTACAATTTAATAAAAATTAACAAGTAAATCATTTGTTACAGTAGACACTATAGACAAAATAACAAAAAAAAAGTGGGATTTGTCGTAGGCGTACGTTCTAACGGGGAAGGGGTTGAATACACATTAAAATATCTCTGCTACACCAGAACATTACTTTAGAGTTTGATTAATCCCTTTTCCCTCCAGATGTACGCAGAGTTTTTTAGTTGTACGTATCCGCCATTCGACTTCGCTTCCTCTTAGCTAAAAAAACAAAGCCTCAAACAGCATGGGTGTTCTTTGCTTGCTTTGCTTGCATGGAAATGGGCTGCCTTACAGATCTATATAGGATTTGAGGAAAGGGTTTCAGCACTCTCCTACAGCCCCAGACCCACTTCCAGGCTTTCTGAGATTTCAAGGATATTAACCTAAAAGGTGTAATAAAAATAACAATGTTAAAGCCAGCCTTGAAAATACATTCTAAGGTCTCTGGTATAGGCTACACACTGACTTCAAAACTTGAGCCAAGCAGAGAATGAAGAAAACTGCTGCTAACAATAATAAAACAAAAAAAAGCATTACAATTTAGTTAATTGAAATTTCGTTACGAAGAAAAAAAATTCGCAACAGGACGAGGAATGGACCAGCAAGACCACTGATACCAAGCCTCATAATTACAATTAAAAAAAAAAAAGTTGTGTACATCTGACATATTTCGTTAAAAAATGGTTTCTGTTTCGATAACCTCATTTTCAAAATATCAGGGGATGGATACCACTTAGCTACTGGCAGCTCGTTCCAATTTTTATCACACGATTTGAGAAGAAAAACTTTCTACACTGTCTTGAAAATGGGAGCGTCGATAATTTGAGAGGGGTGGCCCATGGTAACGTTACACAAATTTAAAGAAAATAAGTGTTCATAGCAAATCTCGTACCGGTCATGCAGTAAGGAGTGTGTTAAGGCAGGGCTCTCGACAGTACTGGCCGGATCTTGAATGCAAAATAGCATTACGAGACTGGGTTGGCAATATGGCCGCCGAAAGTGCCGCTGATGCGATTGAGTTGCCGCATTTTGTCAACCGAGGGCGACACCCTCCGTACAAACTGCCAACGAACGTGTTGCTTTTTTTTTGCAAACGCAGTGAAATAGCTTAACTGTGGCTGAGGGATATTTTTAAACACCATTTAAAAATACTCTCATAAATAATACAAAATTTGCCACCAAAATCTACGTAAAAATTTAAATTATTATTTCGAAAACCGCCACTAGCCGCCAATAGATGTCGCGTCGCACCGTACAAAGTTGCTACCTCGAAGAACAGAACTCGACGAAATGAACCAGACGTGGCGGCCATTTTGTCTACCCCTTAATATCGTCGTAGAGCGGGCCAGTTAGTTTACTGGCCATGGTTAAGGCAACGTCTCACTTCAGTCTGCGTAATTCCAGTGTGTTTGCTCTTAAGAGTTCTCTGTAAATTAAGTTGGATAATAATAATTTTTTATATATTTTATATAATAATGCTTTTATTGTACGTGTTGTTATGTACAGGCACGAAGTCTTACATAAGACTTGTATGTGCAAGCAAAATACAAATTAAAATTTATGTAAATACAAAAAATACAAATAGAAATTAATATCAAAAATACAATTACATGTTAACAAATTTCGTCAAATTTCAATGCTTTTTTCTGTTGTTATATTGGTTTCATTATATTAAATATAATAATAATAAAAATAATAACAATAATAATAATAATATTAATAATATTATATATAATAACAAAATTTATTACAAATTACAAGTTGATTATACAATACAAATTAATACAGCCTCTAATATTATAACAATCAACAACAAAAAAAAAAGATTAATAGTCAAGTCACGAATGCTTTATTTCAGCATTGTTAGTGCTTGTCAATACAAAATACATAATATTTACCACCTTAGCTATGCCCTAATTTAAAGTATTATTCATAACGATTCTTTGAAAAGTTATGAATAATAATAATAATAATAATAATAATATATATAGACGATGCTCGAGGCATCCACCCACCCAAATTCCCCGGCGGCAGATGTTTAGTGGAAGAAGTACCACCATTATTACAGTTGTTTTTTGCCGCATGAGGGAGGAAACCGGAGTACCCGGAGGAAACCCTCGTGCAACGGGCGGGAAACAACCGGAGAAAAACCCGTACATATACACTTCCCATCGCCAGGATCGAACCCGGGTCTGTACGAAGCCAGAGATGTACACTGGGACCAGGACGCCTATCGAATCTGACGCCCCAGTGCTCGCAGCTATCCAAAGATAAGCCCAACCTTTGGTTTGTAAACAAACGCTGCACAGACTCCACATCATCAGTGTTCCTGCCAAGATGGACATGTAATAAACCTATTAATATCAGGGAAAATGTAGGTATTACACATAACATTTTAAATCGCCAACAAAAGTGTAATTTTGCCAGGCTTCTTGTTGTGTTTTAGGACAACACGCGACGCAGTACATACTTCCTCAGTCAACCGTATATGTAACTTTGGATCGTGTGTGGCAGCAACCAGCTATTACTGGCCTGCTATATACTTTGTTCCACATTATGTTTTGAGAAAACTGACTGGATGACGACTCGTTTACATGCACTAAGAGTGCAAAAAACATGTGGATATCTCACTTGTAGACTCAACACAGTTACTGTTAGACTTTACGAATAGGATGATTACGTATATTTTTCACTCGTAGTGGAAGAAAACGTGGCGTCATACAGTCGGTTTTCTGAAAACATAATGTGGAACAAAGTTTTTTTTATAGAAGAGGTGGTGCGCTTTAAGAAGTTACGATGTCATAAGCGAAGTAAAACTGGCTTTTGTACGCTAAACGTTACACCTATCTGTGGAATTTAAGAGTTGTAAATAGCACTAACTATGAAGGATCTTCCCAATACTTGGGTAATTTCCCTTCAGTTAGAACACTTAGCGCTTGTGTGGCGTCACAATTTCAGCACTCGTAGTGAGTGCTACATAGGCGATATAAGATTTATATAACATTTTTTTGTGGGTCTCGAATTATAATCGCAACCCGCCCCCCCATCCCCTCCTCTACATTCTAATAATATTATAAATTCTAAAAACTTAGCTCCTTTTTGGTTTCTGTTCTTCACTAACCAAAAGGCTTTTGAGTTGTGTGTTCCCCCAATTATTTCTCCCTCCATCCCTTACCACCCCTCTCCCCCACTCCAAGCTTTCCGAGCGTGAAATAATACCCGGTCTCGTCTTTTTCGTTGGATCTGCGTGGTCTTTGCCACTGCCATTCCCTCTTCACCCCCACCCCCTAAGCTACGCCTTTTGGAAGGAACCCATTCAATGATCAGTTGGCTTGTTCCTGGAAGCACAGCCGCGGTGGTGAAGGGGTCTGCTCGTAGGTTTTTTATTCTTCAGAACAAAGTTTAAGGTGATGAAATTTAGTTATTTAGAAATCTTTTAAGTGTTTATTTTTTTTTCGATACAAATGCGTCTCTTATTTCCTTCTCGCATAGCATCGTGGGAAACGTCCAAAAGGCAAGGTAAATAGGTCTGCATCCGTATTTATTTAACACTTATCGAGCCCAATTGGCTTCTTCTGTCCCGTTTATAAACGTCCCTTAACCTGGCAGGGAGGCACGCAGTCTGCTGGACTTTATTCTATTATATACATAAAAATGTATGTGTATATATTTATATTGTTGAAAAAGAGAAGACCAAACGTATACAATGTCAACGCACAATCCGACGTTTCGAGCTGACTCCAGCTCATTTTCGATAAACTAAAAAAAAAAAACTCAATACACTTAACATTGAATAAAGGTGCAAACAGATATAGCCGAATGCAGGCAAAACTGTCTAAGTCAAAGCAACAATTCGAACAATTAAAAAAAAAAAGAATTAAAAAACAATTTTAAAAGCAGGAAGAGGAGAGTAAGGCCGGGTTTACGCAACGACTCGCCTTTGCGTTCTCGCAGCTAGAATTTAATCACAATGGCAAAGTTGTCGTTGCCATGATAACAAAGCTATCTGGATTAGCTAAATCCGACGTCGTTTTAGTAAATGCTTTAAGTCTTATAATCCGTGACAATAAGATAAAGAATTCCTCCTTACGAAATTTTCACAGCCGCTTCCGAACTCGGATTATTCAGTGTTTTCATTGCGAGTCGACATAGCTAAAACCGCCGCCATGTTGGAAGTTCAGATGATTTCTAGCTTCTAGCTGCGAAAATGCAAAGTCGAGCCGTTGTGTAAACGCGCCCTAACCGCTTTGTGCTGAAAGCACTTTGACTTCTTCTTGTGTTTTCAGCACAAAGAGGTCACGCTCTTCTTCCTTCGTTGAAAATGGTTTTTTTTTAATTCTCCTTCTTTAAAAAATTATTCGAATTGTTGTTTTGACTTAGGCAATTTCGCTTACATCCGCCTGTCAATTTTGAGTCGATGCAATTTTAAGTGTATTGGGTTTTTAATTCCCTTGAAAATGAGCTAGAGTCTGCTCAGAACATCGGGTTGTGTTGACATTGTGCACTTTTGGCTTCTCTTTGTCAACATACTTCGTTCCAGTGATTACATTTTCCTAATATTAATGCACATACATTTCTAGATGAAGCAAACTACACCTATATAGATTTTTAATCTTCTTATAGGAAGGAAATCTAAAGAGGAAATCAGGATTCGAACCTGGAAACCAGTTTAATCACCACACTCGGCCGAGCCAATGTATATAGAACACGCCAGAATAAATCCCGTAGCCGCTGAAGGATGCGGGTTGTGTCTCACACTAATCTAGTGGTGCAGGCTGGTAGGAACTTTGCCAGGGCTTTATTTCCAGTTACTCGGCAACTCGATTGAGCTCTGCCACCGTTCTACGTCACCCTTAATTAGTCGACTTTGTCCGGCGAAAAATAATGGCATTGTAGTTGATAAATTGTTTTGTCTTTCTTTGCTTGTAATTGCTTTGGCAAATACCGTTTCCAAACCTCCAACACCTCCGAACCTTTTCATCTTCAGTAGCCTATTTGGCTTTGTTTAGTCGTCATCAGCAGCTGTGCCCATTTTCAATTCTTTCGTATGGTTTTTTACCCCCAATAGAAGTCAATTAGTTTTTGAGGATCTCTCCAGCTCTTGGTTGGCTTCCTCGGTTTTTTTTTCTAGTTTTTTTTTTTTCACTCCCTTCTACTCTTGTAAACAATGTGGTCTTCTTTGCCAGTGGGTTTTATGGAATGGCGCATTAGACATCAAGCGGCTCTTTTTTCCCTTTCTTTCTCTTGTTCTGGTCTACGCCGAGTGCCAAACAAAGTAAACTTGTACAAATACACGGGACACAATGAAATTTTTCGTACAAGGAGTGATATCTGATGGATTCTACGTTTGCTGGATATTTGCAGCGCAAATCTTCTGTAAAGTTAAGTGCGTGTCGCGTCGAATTTAATGAAAATTGCTTCAAGTGATGATGGGGGAGTGGTAGTAAAGCCAGACGCACACTGGCCTGTCGGGGAGTAGGGAAATTTCCCAATGGGCTGCTTGATTTTTCGCTGCGTGGGCCGGGATGAATGAAAAAGATCAAATTTCAGAAAACGCTGTAGTGCGCGCGGGATTTCGGAACACATTTTCACTCGCCAGCCCAAACCCACCGTACGTCTTTTGTGAACAATACTTTGTATTGATTGATATGCGTTGGGTACTTTGATTTATTCAATAAAACGAATTGTGGTGTGGGTGCATGTGCATAATATGACTGCATTCTAACATTTTATGTAGGCACTAGCAGTCGTGCCCGGCTTAGCCCGGGTTTTTCTTTCGCCCGTGGTTTTTTCCCAGTTTTCGCTCGGTGTTGTCTGAACGTACTTCCCCTTTCAACCCCGCACAGGTATTCCCCGTTCAGCTCCCCCCCCCCCCCCCGCCTCCACTCCAAGTTTATTGCTTTGGCTTGGACAATCCGTACCGTGTGAAAAATAACTGTCCTTCGTGCATGACGTCATTTAACACTTGCCGCTGAGATGGCCCGCGCCTAGCAAATTGTTAGTCAAGGCAATAATGTGGCAATTCAACTTTTCAACGAACTGACATGCTCGCCCGTTTTCATGGTAGGGGTTGCTATTTCAGGGGTCGTTGTCGTCGTTTTTGCTATGTGACTTTCCCTTATAATGTAAGAATATAATGTGGGGCGGTCCCTTTAAGCTGACCCAGTCAGCCACTGGACAAAGCTCAACACAGTTAGCCTAACTACGACAGTATTGTGTTTTTAAAGCGAGATTAATTTTCTTTTTAAATCGAGATTAGTTTTATTACAACGGAACGAATGTTTATTTTTAATAACAGTATTTTTTGTAATCCATTAAAGGCACATAAATCCCTCCGTTCTGGCCGCTTTACTCTGCGTCACCTACGCTAAAATATAGTTCAAACGACCGCAGCGCGCATTGCTCTAGACACTAGTCATACTCATTTCGGGGCCGCTGCAACGTGACACATCGTACGACCAAGTCGCACTCTTGAGCGAAGGATTAATTATCCTTCCTCCAGGGCCGCGGCTTGCCAGCGATGTGGCGGGAGTTATATACCGCTCGGACCGAACCATTTAAAACAAGCCTTATAACATTCACGCTCCACTACTGACATCTGCATCGTACCCTTAAACCAGCAAATGAAAGGTAAATCAGTTTATATAAAACTATTTCCGGTAATGTATCGAGTGAAACTGTTAAAATATACCGGAGGGAGTTATGTGCCTTTAAACTGTATGGGGCTGCAAGTAAGAGTGCTATAAAACTACGGGTAATCTAGGGTATTATACTCTGAAAGAAGGGAAGTGATGTCTCAACAAAGTACATCGTAAAAGAAATACAGATGCAAACCTATTTACGTTGCCTTTTGGACTTATATGTCAGACTGCCTAAGCGAGGAGTCGAACCCACAACCTTTGAAACTAAAGGCCGAGGTCCTACCGCTGATCCATACTGACACGGGCCAAAATGCTGCTTATGGACGTTTCCTTTCGGCCGTGCCAGTATGGCTGAGCGGTAGTTCCTCGGCCGTTGGTGTCAAAGGTCGTGGGTTCGATTCCCCGATCAGGCAGTCTGACATTTAAGTCCAAAATGCAACGTAAATGGGTTTGCATCTGTATCTATTTGACTCTCGTTGAGTCGTTGGCTTTCAGTTCTGTTCGTCAATGGTTTCACAAACTAAAAGTTAAATTTGATCGTTTTACTTCATTAACTACGTTTTTTTTTTCCCCTTGTCAATTCGTCAAATCGTGTGTGGTCAAATGAGCGCATGATTAAATCTAAAATTGAGAACGGCTTTCGATACCTCCCCTATCACGAAAGTAGCGACACCACTATCGCAGAGCAGTTTTTTTCTTCTTTTTTTCTTTGCGTGTATCGTTGGGCGTATTATTTTGTATCGGCATTGGACGTCTAATGGGTTTACGTGAGAGGCGAAGGTTTCAACGTTTCCACGCAGTAAGTACACGTTTAATTACAATTTTAAAGGTGATTTTCTTAGCTGATTCCGTGGTCATTTATACAAGCGCTATGTGAAATTTGGTATCGGTAGATGGCTAATTCACCAAGTGCAAGGCGTTACGAATTATTCCACACTTGGAATGAATAACTTTTTTTTTTAATATTATGCAAACAAAAGAACCACTCACAAATGTAAGTTATACTTGGGTAGCAAATTTCGCAACTTGTCTATTAACATCAAGAAGCTACAAATCTCCACACGTTGATGTTTAGCCCCTTTCTCGTGTCTTCTCTGCGGCCGCCGCCGCGCCCCCCCCCTTTGCAATGTATTGATAAGTATTTGACTAAACTTTGTAGTTTTTACTTTTCTTCGAGTTTTGTATGTTTCTTTTATCTCCCTTTTTTATAAATATGTTGTGCATGTAGTTGCATATACATTGTGTATGCTTTTATCTCAATACAGATATATTTTTGGCACCAAATTTTTGACTTTGCAATAAGCCAGCTCAATTGCGTTTCTTTGTCTGCTGCCCTCACGTCACACGTTCTTGTGGGAAGAGTGATTGCTTTATTTGATAATTTGTGTTGGAGAATAACTATAATTTAACTAACATAATCGCAGACGTTGTTAGTTAAACGTAAGTTAGTTAAACGTAACTTACTTAACTAACGTCATGCCAGCTATTGTTAACAGCAGGTAATCAAATTTTTAGGATTTACAAATTTACACAACTAGTGAATTGTCTCAGAATGTTGGTATTTCGTTATCAGCATTTCCTGAGCGTATCGGAAACTTCATAAAGCAAACGAAACTGGTCATAATTGGCAAGTTGATATGACGTATGTTATATACACTGTTCAGTTGACGTCGAGATTAAACAGAATCGGTACTAAATCCAGAGGTCCTTGTGCATCTTTAGACGAGGAACGAAAATTCGAAAAACAAACAGACAAACAGAGGCTCGGTTTTGTCCTTCGGTGTGGATGAGTGAGCAGACGGAATCGATCAGGTCGCAAGGGTACAGGCGCTTCGATCTATACCTATCGTCCTCAGAACAATGACCAAAAAAAAATTTATTCCAACGCATGTTACATCCACGAAATAGCTCCCGCTCACATCGATTTTTTTTTTAACATTGTCCTATCACGTTTCGTTTACCACACACACACA
>JAHWFP010206144.1:0-10908 GCA_023313725.1 Lithobius niger | reverse complement strand
AATGGGGATGTGGAGGATGAGGGCAGGGAGATGATGGGAGGAAAGGGCGAACGGGAAACGGGAGAGAGGAAACGGGAAGAATGGGGATGTGGAGGATGAGGGCAGGGAGATGATGGGAGGAAAGGGGGAACGGGAGAGAGGAAACGGGAAGAATGGGGATGTGGAGGATGAGGGCAGGGAGATGATGGGATGAAAGGGGGACGGGAGACGGGAGAGAGAGGAAACGGGAAGAATGGGGATGTGGAGGATGAGGGCAGAGAGATGATGGGAGGGTAGGGGAGAGGAGGTAGAGGATGTGAACAAAAGGAGAGTATTCCAGGAAGAAAAATTGCCTTTTGCATTCAACATTTAGCCACACCTACCGAAAAGTGAGAAACAACCACGAGCGAAGCAAAACCCCCGGGCAAAGCCGGGTACAACTGCTAGTCATAAGTGGTGACCTAATTTCGAATCAGAGGTCAGATCTCGACATTTGTGGAAGGTAACAGGCAAAATTATTTAAGTCTCGTGGAAACTAAGCGTACGCATTTCTTTTTTCTACAACTTTTATTTCCTTGGTTTAATATTATCTAGCAGAGCAGTTAGTTGTAAATGTTGTAAGCACATCTGTTTTTATTCTCTCATCTATACAAATTCTAATCAACGTACACTTAGTAAAAGCAATACCGTCCCTCTCAGTCTCATATAACAGATCAGTCGCAGTATTCGAACCGACAGTCACTTTGTTCAAAGACGAGTTCGCTGACCACTGGGCTGTAGCTGCTTGCTTTGCTCGGGGTCGCATTGGCGCCCCCCCCCCCCCCCCCCCCCAGCTTGTGGGGGAAAAGGGGGCTGTCTGTTTGGCCTGTCTAGTTTTTGGGATGCCGTGACTGACAGGGTTTTCATTTGAAAATAACACAAAACTGAAATTTATTTATTTAAAACCCCCATGTGACCAAACCAAACTGTCCGTGTTGTTGTTAATCCTGATTTAATTAATATTTGGTATTGAAAAGGAACTACCAATGATAGATAACCAATTGTTAATCCTCAATGTTATTACAGGGGAAAGAAGGAGCCCACAGTAGACGAGGGTCGCCGCGAGTCAAAGTTTGGCAAGTCCTTTGGCACCAGGACAAGAGGTAGGATTGGGTCTGAAATGCAGCATTGTTTCTCAGGAACTTTAAAGTATAAATTCATTAAGTAACTTTGAAAAATATATATATGATCGCCATTGACTTATCATTACTGCTTCGTATCACTAACCGCAAAATGTATTTTTGTGACGCACAGTGTGAAAATCAGCATTTTTTTTAACCAGTGTGCTCAAAAAGGGGGTTGAACAAACTTAAGCATGTGGAGCATGGACATACAGTAAACCAAACCGTGTCAATTTGGCTTAGCTAAAGGCTAATTGGGCAATGATAAATGTGAAAATTACAAATAAGAAAATTTTCACACACAAAATTCCTTCAGGAAAAAAAAGTAGAGCTGTTGAAAAGACCGTGTGACCTTTTGTACATTTACAGTCCTATGAAATTGTGATTTACACCCAAAAATAAAACTGGTATAAGAGAAGCTGCCTAGTTTCCAAAAAGTGTCGGCCTTTGAAAATATGATATCATTCAACCAGGAAGGGGGGGGTGGTGAGAGGGGGGGGGGGTAATCGCATTGAATAATACTTTGGACGTTAAATGTAAATTTTGAACTATTAGTCAGTGCGATTTCTTGGCTAATAGGATTAACCTTGTTTGAATGAAATAAAATGAAAGCTCAGTTTATTCATTTGATTTCGAGTTTAGCCTGCAAGTTTTTTTTATTATTTAATTTTCTGGTGGTGATCTAAGTATTGCGTTGGGGGGGGGAGGTAAATATTGGGGGGGGGGGTCATGTCCCACCCTGGCTCAACCCTAGCACCATCACTGGTGGCTTTGGTAGCAAACTCTGTCTGATGTGACAGTCTGACGCCACCGCTGCGTCTTTTCTTTCGGAACAAGGGAGACGGTTGTCCCCAAAAATTCAAGTAATTCAAGAAAACTAGTTTTTATCGTGTCTGGTGGTGGAAGTGTGACTATTTTTTCTTTATAATTTCTTCAATCAACCACTGTTCCAACTGGAAGTTTTTTTTGGAAGTTGGGGAAAAATGACTTCCAAAGATCAAAATTTGTCTGGCATCATTAGCTCCATGTTGTTCTAATCAATATTCAGGCAGATTAAACTGAAATTAGCACATAACTAAAACTTGAAATGTAAAACAAAACCTTAAATTACACGTTACTTGTTTCAATTTATGATTGAGGGATATTCATAGACGCTTTACGCTAAATTTGACACTTCACAACTTTTTGTTTTAACCTTTGATAATGTTGTGTCATTTCAAGTCTTTATTGTAAACTAGTTGACAAATAGGAACAGATTTTATGCCGTTTGCATGCCTGTACTCTTATCACTTGGGCTTAGGGACAAATTTGCGACTCAATGGTTGTGACCAGAGTGCAGCAACGATTTCTCTATCTTCAGGTTAATTTTCTTGAGCACCGCCACATTTGATCAATACAGACACGGGTATTGGACCCAGTTCGATCAGCACCATGCCACCAATGTGTCAAGATTCTGCTCTGATACAACTGGTATCAGTCCTAGCTCTTTTCCTTGGTGAGAGGCAGAAGCCTCAGCACTAGTGCCGAGAGTTTTTGTCGCTGCGACATGAAAATGCTCAAACGCTCTTGAGCAAAAGTGTCGCTGTCACTAGTCCTGGTTATAACAACTATATTGCAAGCTTGTACCCATTCAGATGGAACTTGATTCATCTTAGCCATTTGGCTATTACTAGCTGGGAACCCATTTAAGGATGGCAACCCATAAGCGCACTCGTCGGCATGTAACCGTGGGTGGCTTCATTTACTCGATTGCATATGCCGCTTGTGAGTTAGTTCTGAAGTGGCATTGCTGCTGCTGCTGATGATGATGATAATCATGATGGTTCTCGTTCGCTCGCGACAATTATAATGCCGATACCATGAAACTCGGGTAATTATTCGGAAGAACAACTTTCCCGCTATCGACTTAATTCACCTACTTATCAATTCCTTTCGTCGTCAGGGTTCAGAAAATCCTAACAAATATGTGCGCAAATGCTTATTTATTTTTAAAAAGAATTATAAAAACACGTTAAAACTCTACTCACAGCCTTAGTGACGCTGCTGCCATACTGAGAGATAAGAGCAGACCAGACCATTAGTAAACGGAAATTATCTCTAGCCGGACAAAAGCTTGGTTGCAGTTTCTGTTGTTATATGTTTAACCGCAGCGCGTGAGCGAGGCACGTAATTTGGAAAAAATTACCATCATTTTCGCGAATATCGAACTTGATTTGTCCTAATTTATAAATTAGGCAGATAATTTGCAGATTAAAAACACGTAAAATCCTCAAATTAGGGTAAATCAAAGTCACTGTTCATGAAAATGATGGTCATTTTTTTCCAAATTACATGCCTCGCTCGTGCTGCCATGCTCACTTCGGCTAAACACATAACATCAGAAACAACAACCAAAAACCTGTGCAGCAAAAGAAAATTTCCGTTTACTAATGCTCTGATCGAAATCAGGTTTTCTTGTTGCGCTCTCATTTCGCAGTATGGCAGCGGCGTCACTAAGGCTATGAGTAGCGTTTTAACATGTTTTAATAATTCTTTTTAAAACCTGGAAAATCGCATAATTGGAAGAACGTATACAGTATAACGGAAAATCATCTAACAGGAAATTCGTATAATGGACAATCGTCTAACAGAAAATTCGTATAATGGAAAATTGTCTAACAGGAAATTCATATAATGGACAAATATCCCTGCCTCGCTCGCTGCGGCTATACATATAACGTCAGAAACTGCCCGTTGATTATTGTCCAGTTAGACATTTATCCATTATACGATATTCCGTTTAGATGATTATCCATTATACAATATTCCGTTTAGATGATTATCCATTACACGATATTCCATTTAGATGATTTTCCACATTTTTTATTTAGGCAGATATTAGAACATTGTCCCATTAGACGATTTTCCAGTTAGATGTTTGTCCGACGCTCCATTTACGTTATGATTTTTTTAAAAAGAGTGATAGGCAGGTGAATTAAGTCGATAGTGCGAAAAGTAGTTCTTCAGAATAATTACCGAAGCTTGTAGTCAAACCAGCCTTCAATTCTATTCTATTAATCAGCCAAATCAAAATTTAAAGTTGAAAAACCTTAGATTTATTCACAAGTTAGAATATCCACAAATGTTAGTAAAGCAAAATTAGCTTACAGCGGGTTAAAAAATATCTTTATTGTAGGAAAAAATTGTTAAGTTGCTAGAACTACAGCATACTTTTATATTTTCTTGTCGCATGTATCGTTTTGATGTAGACTGTCATTGTAACAAACTAGCTAGCGCGCAAAAAACAAATGGTACGGTACGTAGGGTTATTCTTAGTGATGAAAATCTCCACACGACGAACTCTCCGTAAATAAATTTCAGAATTCGTTGTATAAAGTATAAAAAATAGAATGAAAACTGAAGCAAACTTGGACTTTAGTTTGTTGATGGCATTTTCCAAAATCACGGAACGGTATTATTTTTTAATACTGCATTAAAGCGTAACGACAGACTTCGCTTTTTTGTTGTTGGTATTCATTTTCGTTTTGTCATAGGTGACCATTTTATCTGAAATTTTAGTTCTGCCTCACATAGTACCGTACGTTAATTTTTGATTTTACTTTGTGTGCCACGTCAGGAAATAAAGCGCGATGATCCCACCAACCGCAGGAAGTGCTGCACATAACACATACAATGTAGATTACTCACGTCTATCTTTCGACAGGAGTACGCACTACTTGTGCAGTACGCCATCAAGGGTGAAATACGTGAAGTTAGATTTAAAAATACTAATTTTATGTCCCAAATATGCCTGCTGAAGGAGGATTATCTGGTTGAATTTATCTAAAATGGGTTCATTATAAAGTCTATTTTTTTTTAAATACGTGGAGATGTACAGTATAGAAAAGTTTGTTTTACGGAGCTGTTCGTTACATGGGGGGTCATTCATCGGTGGAATTCCACTGTGTAATCAGAAGATGGCCAAACTATTCAAACTATTCATTGTAGGAAACCTCGCTTAATTCAGAATGGCGTTTTACCGAGTCTACCATACATGCACTCTTTTTTTTTGCTTTAACTATTCTATAACAGCTCTCACAGAAAGAAGAAGGGGCTTCGTAATGAAAAGGGTCCAACCAAACTTGTTGTTTTTAGAAATTTTGCTAAATTGCCCAAATTAAAATAGTGCTGGCTGTTCGTCTAGTTAAAGCAATTACAGGGTGGAAAGCCAAGTGGGCTTGGTTAATGAAATGTATGGCTGAGAGTTAGTACCGGTGCACACATGCGTTTTTTTAATGCGAGTTGACGCAGCGTTATCGCATTTGCGGTTTGGTTTACGTGACATCTGTTGGGCACTGCACACATACCTGCGTCGACTTTGCGTTACCACACGTCGCTCGTGCGTTCGTTTTGCACCACACTTTCCCCTGTAACAGTGTTAAAAAAACACGCCTACGTCTTTCAGTACCTTGTGTGACTTGAGCGGTGCAAACACCCGTCGTTTATCACAAAAGCGTTACCGAGAATGGCGTAAATTTCGAAGAAATAGACGTGGAATTGTTTATTGGGGAAGTAAAGAACTATCCTGAAATATAAAACGTTGCTGCAGAAATGATTGAAGACTCATTGGGACGTAATTAAAGAACTTGCCCGAATTTTTCAGTTATCTTCAAAGGATGTATAGTATATTTCCCTGGTACATCTTAAATCAGTAAATGAATGTACCAAATATCATCGCATTGGTTTGAATATATATTTTTTTGTACACAAGGTAGACGAAAAAGGCAATATCGTCTCATTGGTTTCAAAATATAACTTTCGTACACGGGCTTAGCAAAATGGGTTGCGGCCGAATGCGTACTGGCGGTTCACGGTCATGTGTGCATTGATTGCAAGCGTCAACGTAGCGGCAACACCGCGCGTTAAAAAACAGCATGTGTGCATTGATTGGCTACGTCAACGCGCATTAAAAAAACGCATATGGTCGCCGGGCCTTAAATTTTCGGCCCTTGGGCTCAATGGTCGCTCAGGCAATCTCGCATTTAAATCCAAAGGAAACAAAAATAGGTTTGCACGTGTATTTATTGGCTAGTGCCTGCTTAAATCATAGCCTTAAGAGTACTATTTGATCATTTTAGCATAGTTTGTACAAATTGAGTCATATTAATTGCAGCAGCGTATCTGTTGATATCAGCATTACGTAGATTAACGATGTACTCCTTCTGTTGGTTGTGTGTTTTGTGTGTTGGAAGTTCAGTGCTGCAATTGGTAAAAATACAAACCCATATTTAATTTTTAACTTTATTAAACAATGTCAATATGAATGAATGAGCCACCCGATTGGCAAAGTCCACACTGACATAGAAAACAAAGGGATTTAAATATTTTTGGCCGAAATCTTGGTCACAAAAATTGATGAGGAACACAAGTAAAAAAAAAGAAATGTAAGCTCAGATACAACCATAAACGTCCACCATCTTGTGCAACCAACAACATCAGTGCACTGTACAAGATGGCGGACGTTCTTGGTTGTTTCTGACTTAGGCTCTTGTTTTACTTATGTTTCTCATCAATTTTTATGGCCATGGCCAAGATTTCGGCAGGAAATTTAAACTCACTGCATACGTCATTATGGGCTTCGTCAGCCATGTAGCTCATTCATTTATGTTTTACGTCACCTACATAAATAACGAATTACAAATTACATAAGAAATCAGTCAATACGTGAAAATGTGTAATCAGTTCTGGAAATGTAGTTTTAGTAAAACACTTCTAAGGTATAACGAGTAAACAAAGAAGTCTTTCATTTCCATGCTACGCAAAGAAAGTTTAAAAATTAATATTTTGCACACGCTCAGGTCATTCTGCTATTTTACGGTTGCATAGCTTGCTCCCAGGTACACGACGACGAACCAAATATTCACTCAGTAATTATGGATGTCGTGGCTTGTTTGTTTCGTTAAAAGGAATGCCGTTAATCATTCCTTCGCTTGGTGCAAGCAAGACCTAGATTGTACTACATAGCACTAGATGTTGTCAGATTTCGTCTGCTTTCAATCGGTGATAGTGACACTTTAATAATAATTGTCGTGGACTTAGTAATGTTATGGCTGGAGCATATTCTATTTTAAATCTAAGAAACAATGTTTTCATTAAAAATAAAACATTCTGGTTGACTGGTACTAATGTGTATCCTACAACAATCATCAGCTTCCACGGTGAGTTAGGCAACTTTCAGCAAGTTCATGATGGATCTTTGGGGATCCTTAGGAGACGGTGTAAGTCTCATTTCAAATGCCATTCAAGTATAGTTTGGGTGTCGATAAATGTTCTAGACCCTTCATTACATTTGCACAAGCATTCGATATTTTTTTCAGAGCTTTGGAATGCAACTCTGTGTTGAAAACATTTATCAATAAAAAAAAAAAACTACGACCTACTTCTTTGCACCTTGTCACACGGTTTGCGTAAATTTCCAGCAAGCTATCTCTTGCTATTTTTAAACGCCGGAAACTGGCTCAAGAAGTCTTCGAAGAACAGTCTTCGAAGAAGTCTTCTCTAGTCAGTTTCCGGTGTTAGAAAATAGCAAGAGATAGCTTGCTAGAAATGTACGCATATGCTTTATTTTTCGTATGTAACCATGACAAAGTGCAATGATGGATTAAACACTACGGGAAGGTATATGCAAAAAACTATGACATAATGAAATGACTAATGATTAAAGCATGAGCTTCCCGCTAACGGTGCCGGAATTCACGTGACGCAGGGAGGGAATTACGAGAGGGGTGTCCATTTCTGTTTCATCCAAAGTTTTTGTCACCTGCACTGGACAAAATAGTTTTTGAATTGGATGAAAGGTCCAACAACAATTACATTTTTACTTCTTTTTTCAAGCTTTCGTTCTATGAATGTTGGAATGTTTTTTTTTTTGCATTACAGTTATTTTGTCAGCCTACAATAGGTCGCACGGCAGACAGGCAAGTTTACCTGCAACTAACTCGTTTGTGTAACTAGGTATCTTGATGCGAATGCAGCGTGTCAACAGCACCACAGAACCTCCCATATCTCCACCAACGCCCGCCAAGCGGGTCACTGTCCTGGAACCGACGGCTGACGTGGAAACCCCCGTTGAAGCACTGGGTGCTGGGCTCCCTCTCTTGCAGCGGTTGCTTCTCTTGAAGGAACGAGAAGAACGCCAAGCTCTGGAAGCCAAAACGATGTCTTCACCCCCGCCTTATGAAGAAAACCTCGGGGCTGGCCTCCCAATCCTTAAACGCCTCAAACTCATGCGGGAAAAGGAGGAGAAGGATCGCAAGGAACTGGAAGAGAAGAGTGCCGCCGCTGCAAAACAGGGTGAAAAGGCATACTTTGAACTTTAAACTGCTTACGATCTCTCTCTCTCGATGTTGTTGGAACTTGAAACCTCAACTGGCTTGAACGAGGATTGAACAGTCTTCTGTGGTCTTCGTATCGTAACGTTTGCTGTTTTATTTACGCTATTTGGTTTTATGCTGTTCCTGGTAGCTTGTGACTGTGGATGAGATTTTCAATGCGTAGATGATTTGCAATGCGTAGATTAGTTACTTCCCTTACAATTGTTAACCTTCCACCCGCACTGGTATTGATTTTTGTGATTTTGCTTAGCCCAAAAGATTACGAAAGAGTCACTTTGTTTTTTGTATAGAAAAAATTACGAGGAGGCCGATATAAAGTTACCATTTAAAAACATACAATGCCTCAAAACTGAAACTGAATTTGCAGTTTCTTCTAACCATAAGCAATACAGTTGTAACACAAAACATGCTAGAATTATTTGAGAGTGCTTTGACTTAACTATGCGGGGGTGAAGACGTCGCTTTAACAAAAAAAAATAACACTAAGGTTAAAAATAAAATCAATTTTCAGCACAGCAATATAATAAGTGACAGTGCCAAGCCACAGGCTGAACAGAGGCAACCACCCACCCACCCCATTGAAAAAAAAAAGTTACTAATCCGTATTTAAGATTGAAAAGAATTCAAGAAGTCACAGAAACGACTGAAGTTAGGAGGGAGCACCAAAGTGGCACAACTCTTTCCATAAACATTTTATGCACGATATTATATGAGAGCTTCATATTGTTTTTGTGGTTGATTGGTAGTTATTTCCAAGTTTTAAGTTATTTGCAAGCAAATCACTTTATTCAATTTCAGCCAATACTTTCTGCTAGAATAATTACTCACATTTGCATTTTTGAACGCATATTTTGATTAAAACTATTAAATAGTAATGTTTATCACTTAAAGACATTTACAAGCATTGTTGTGTTTTTGTGTTTTAGGCCCAGCACGAACTGTTGATAAAGAACCCGCTGAAAGATCGCCCGTTGCTGTCGCAAGCGGCAGTGGATTTCCGGCTACCTTCTTCCCATCGGAACCTATTGGCGCCGGTTTGCCACTGTTGCAACGGTTGAAACTCCTCCGTGAACGAGAGGAACAAGAGCGCGCAGAAGCAGAGCGACGTGAAGCAGCAGCAGCTGCAAGAACCAACGGCGCTAAGACGTCGCTGGCCAAGGCTTTACTGCTCAAGAAGCTAGAGACCCTCAAGGAAGAAGACAAGAGCCAAAACGCGGAATCCATGGAACGCGGGCGTAGTTTCTTGGAAGAGGATCCTTCCCCCGCAGGTTCTCACACTCTTCTATTAATTTAGAGCCTAGTAACATTTTGCATTAAAATCGGAAGGCTGCTGCAGACTAATTTCATCCTTAATTTTTCCATTTATTTTTATGTTTTACTGATATTTCAATAAATTGTTTTAACCATCTCAACTTTCACTGTTGGAAAAGATGAATAAGAATGTTAAGGTGTTAAATGTAAATGAGAAAACAGGCACCATTGTTCACTTCATAATTTGCTTCTCATCAAAAAAAATTGATTAGTGAAAATCAATAAACATGTAGCATAGCAACCAGGACAATTTTTCAAAAATGGCATTGCTGTTGAAAAACATCTGCTTCTGGGATTTTTGTTGACACAAGCTTAAAAATATTTGACAATATTTGACAAACAATGTCATCCTTTAATTGTTCTATACCATAAAACTGAAATTCTAGGCCTAAAATTTCACAAACTACCCAAAAAAATAATAATTATCCCGCCACACTGGATCAACATTAACTGAAAATGCGCAAGGAGACAACATGTGCAATAGTGTATGGAAATTGTGGTAATTTGAGATTGTTTCCTTGTAGGTCGGGGGCAAGTGCATCCGATTAGCCCCGTCCATGAAACGGTCTCCAACCTCTTGACCTGTGATAGGCCAAGCAAAGACTCAAAGATGTCTGTAACTGCTCAGTTACACACCATGGATCCTCCGTCCCCAAAACCGAGTAGTAGTCCGGGGAAGACTCCACCGGCCCAGCATTCGCCAAGCCGGCAAGTCTCGCCCGTATCCGTCGCCACCGTGAGTGCCTCGGAAGCCTTGCCAACTACACCAAAGAGGTCTGGTTGGGAAGCAATTAAAGAGTCTGTGATGAAGCCACAACCTGTTTCGTCCAAGTCGGTAACGTCTCCAGTGCAGCTGTCACCGTACTCCGGGAGGTCCCGAGAGAGACGGAAATCTGCAGTTGAAAATGGATCGCTGCCCAAGATAGAAAGTGCAACAAAAAATGGAAGCGAGTTAGCCAAACAACCACCTAAGCAGAGTTATGATGTTGTAATACAAAAAGAAGCTGATGTCAGAAGCACGGAATGCTCAGATTCAAAACAACCCGAGTCAACGAGTTTGGTAAGGATCGCTAAAATTAGTGTAA
>JAHWFP010206143.1:0-11033 GCA_023313725.1 Lithobius niger | reverse complement strand
ATCATACATTTTTGAGGTTGTTGCGGAAATTGTTTACTGGTTTTCGCTATTTTGAGAGGTATGTAACGATGGAGTCTGCTGTAGAATGTGAGTCGATTGACTCTCAACGTAATCGCAGCCATTATGCTATATTTCGGATAAGGAGTTGCCAGTTTATTTGGAATTTATTTTTTATTTGAATTTCAAACAATAGTTTTCAGTGTCTACAGCTTAGTGTTGGGCGGTACCAAAAATGCAACGGTACCAGATACCGTGCATTGTTAAAATACCAGTGTTGTTTTAATATGAAAAAAAAGGCTAAAATTATAACAATAGTTCAGTCAGTTCATGTGTAGCAGGGCTCAAAACAGTGTAATAATCAGTTAAAGATCAACAATGGTAAAATTGGAATTCTAAACAATGCACAAAAGTGGAGCCAAATTTGTGTAACTTGATGCTACTACCAGCATAAGAACCAACAAAAAATAAATAAAATTAGTTCAAAGTTCAGTAGCCTACTTGTGATTCTTTTTTTGTGTGTATTTTTTGGAGGTGGGGATGGCCTACATAAATGAAATTGATGATTCCATTTCCAACCTTAATGAGTTTGATTAAGCTACTTAAAAAAATACCGGAGGTACCGAAGGAAGTACCGCCAAATTTTAAGAACCGTTAAATACCGAGTACCGCGGTACCTAGGCTGGCACCGTCACAAAAATTTCGGGTACCGCCCAACACTACTATAGCTTCATCTAAACCGTTTTTGTGTTTAAGGGCAGAAACTATGTTGAAAGCAGCCATTGCCTCTTGCCAATATTTGGGATGCACCGAATATTCGGTAATGATTCGGTATTCGGGCTATTCGGCCAAAAATTCAAGTATTCGTTATTCGGCCAAATAGTGATATTCTGTATTCGGCCGAATATTTTTTAGTTTGTATTTATGCAATTGTGTTAATGTAAGAATGTTTAGCGAAGCATTTAGTTTTTGGTTTGTGAGGAATTATTTTCTGACATTTCCAAAAGAAAGAAAAATGATGAACAGGTACAGGTACAGAAATTCGGTTAAGTATTCGGCCAAATATGTAAATTGTTTGGTGCAGAATATTCGGTATTCGGTTGTTTATTCTGTATTTGGCAAGTTAAGTATTCGGTTGCATATTCGGTTATATATTCGGTATTCAGCAAGTTAAGTATTCGGCAAATTTTGTATTCGGTGCATCCCTAGCCAATATCGGAAGATTGAAACAGGTTGGCACCTGTTATGTCGGCATTGTCAGAGTTATGATTTCTCACTCTTCATTGTAAAGTTTACATGGTCAGTATTTGACAGGTGTGCAGTATTCAATAGTTGTGCAGTATTCGACAGTTGTGCTGTACCTTTTTAAGAATTGGTAGTAAGCTTTTCAAGTTGATTACGAGTGCAAAATGTTCTTGAATTTTGGCTGTAACTTGTAAGTCTTTAAAAAAACTACTGGATTTTTTAATTAAGGATGTACGAACCAAAAATGAGTTACCCTTCACTTCAAGGGATGTGTTTCTTCGTCCCCAAATAAGCTGGTGTTTCAATCCAAACAATGGTCTATTCCACATTTGTTGCCACTCTGACCTAGGAGCTCGCGTCTGACGTCTGCTACGCCACCTTCCCACACTTAAGCTGTGTGGCTGTATTGCTATGCATTGCATCCACAAGGGTTGGAATCGACTTGTTCATCCCCTCTTTCTTCATATATACCGATGTTTAAGCCATACTCTTCTTACTGTATTTCTTCCCTCGCCATAGGTACTTCACGTTTGAGTGGCAGCATTTGGCTACCCACCTTGTTTTTCTGCCATCACCTGCTGTTGTTTATGGGTTTGGTTACTCTCCTGTTTGCAATGCATTGTTTTTGGATGTATGAATGATGGTGATATCGATAAAAATTGGGGGGGGGGGGGGACAAACTTACAGTGATGGCATCACATATCTGCTGATCGCAACGACTGTCCAGCAGTACGGATGGTGTTTATTCTCCCTCTGCTACCTCCTATAGTTTCCCCTCACTCCAACACAAGTCTCCAATGACCATGCGCATCTTTTCATTACTCATATGTAATATGTATACATTTTTTGTTTTATTTTCCAGCTTCATGCTTTTTTTCCCTGCTGGTAATGCCACATTGCCCCTGTTACTTCTCTGCAGTTTTTTTTACATGCAGAGGTTTGTATCTTGTTTTCTGCATTGAATTCTCGAGAAGGTTTTGTTCCAGTTTAGAGAATTCTGTGTAGCCAGTAACTTTTCTACTCACGCTATTGTTTGCCTTTAAGGATGGTAGGTACAGTTCCGGTTAAAAAAAACGCCCTTTTTCGTTATATCGAGGGTCGTAATAACGACCATGGAGAAATTCAGTTATCTAAAAAACTACTGGACGGATTTTCATGAAACAAAGACTGAAATACTTATTAGATTGTCTACTGTATTTCTACCCTTATTAACTACTACGTTATCTGACTGAAAATAATTGGCCGAGCGAGAAAAACTTAATATCTGATATCTTGAAAACTGGTGGAAGGATTTTCATGAAACAAAGGCTGAATTGCATATTATATTTTGTTGCTTAACATTGCATGTCATACATATACAAATATAGCATACATCATGACAATTAATCCAGTTTTTGTTTTATGCAATTCTTTCCAGTAGTTTGAGATACATTATTAGTTATCAACTCTTGTTGCCCCCTCGGCCAGTTATATTTGGCTACTTACCATTTCATGTAATACGCATAGAAATATAGCTGATATCATAATACGCAACCTAGTTTTTGTTTCATTCAATTCTGCCCAGTAGTTTTCGAGATATCAACATTTTTGTTCAGAATCATATAGCCTACATTAATCCTCCACTTCTTCCGTATAACGAAGGCGTTTTTTTTTACCGGAACTGTACTGTGTTGCGATCGTTTCACTTCATTTTCCTTTTCTTTGAACAATTCAGCCGTTCGGTTGTTAAATACCTCTCGAGGTGCTCAAATAACTGGGCAGATGTTTAACTGGTTTATTCCGCACTTTATTCCATTCAATGTCCCGCTGCGCCACCTTCCCACACTTCCAAATACGCATTCATGGTGCTATGTGCGCATAGCATCCCAGGGTGTCATTCAAAATCTTGTGATGAAATTCTGTTTTCATCTATTTTTTGTTTTTTTGTCGCAGTAGGGCTTTTCTGACATATGTCAGTCAAATCGCATGCACTCAACATTGCATCTTCCTTACTGTGTTACGTAATTGGGGATCCTTCCCTGCCCTACGGCGCTTTGTAACCTTTTGTTTTCCCTCATTTCCGTTTTGGAAATGCATGCAAAATTTACGTCACTTCGGCCCCCACTTCCCCTCCGCCCTGCTCTGTCTCTTATACTCCGCTCTTTTCTTGTCGCTGGAGCAAATGGTTGTAATGTGTGATCGACGACGGCTTTATTATACTGAAAAATGGCGAACGACGACAACTTCAGGTGGAACGCACTAGTGGACACTACAAGCAAGGATGGATGCTGTGGTTCGTGGACTATTTTCATAAAAAAGCGGGAAAGCGACGCCCATTGGAAGCGAATGGCCGCCGTCATTTGAAGATGAGTGAGACAAAATGGCGTCTCGTGTAGACAGCTTCGGCTGACATGGTGAGTACGATGTAGTTTGGTCGAAAAATGTTTGCTGTGTGAGATTATTGTGTGATGGTAGAAAAATAACGTGGTTATCCGTATATGTTTTATGGCCAGTGTGCGTACGGACAATGATAAGCCTACTAGTGCAGACACGTTGATAGAGTGAGCAAAAATTCCACGAACTAGGTCATGAGGCGAAACCACATGCAAATTATTATTATAATAATAAATACCACTTGTTGAAAAAGTGAAGCGGGCACTAGAAGCCGGCTGAGGGCCGAGCAGGGGAATAGGTTTATGGAGTAGCGGTTGTGCTAGGCTCATTTGGAAACACGGCGTGAACGATGTCGGCGGTTCTACAGGGCCTAGTGGAAAGTGGGTGCGTTGGCCGGGCTGGCCACGGAGTGATCGGCTGTTGGCGCATCGGAGTGGGCCTTGCACACGAATCGTTGTGGTGCCGACTTGAATGTAGGCAACAGAGACATGCGTTGCACAAAGAGCTTCTGAAAATATTGTGAGAATGAATTCCGTCTTGCGGACGAGGAGCCGGGTAGGGGTCCGAGCCGAGAATGCCG
This sequence comes from Lithobius niger, assembly GCA_023313725.1. Lineage (NCBI taxonomy): Eukaryota > Metazoa > Arthropoda > Chilopoda > Lithobiomorpha > Lithobiidae > Lithobius > Lithobius niger. The sequence goes on along the minus strand of JAHWFP010206143.1, from coordinate 6,838 downwards.
TCTGAGGGACGAGGTATGAGTAAGCCTAACGAGCGAGGTGTGCTGTAGGCAGAGAGTTACGTTCGGAAAACAAACATTTATTTCGGGATTATGAGAGCCATCAAGTGGTTGGACGAACTCTGCGGCACAGATTGGGATAGTCCGCGGTCAGAAACGGTGCAAGTCAAAATATGTGGACGGCAGTGCTAACGCTGAAAATGGCAAAGAGGTGGCAGCCGTGGGATGTGGTCTATGGGCCGGAAAGTCGGCAATGTGATGGTGCGGGAATTGATGGCCCGGATTTGGGGCGGGCAGGTGTGACAGTGTGCCCGATTGGTTTGAAAAATTACTTTTACCAGAGGCAGTAGCATTGGGCTTCTGGTGTGAACAATTGATAGACCGATTTTTTTGTGTGTTTTTTTTTTTTGGAGATGGTGGTATAACCATCAGCAGGTGTGGTGAACACAGCCTGAGCACGAATTAATTTCCGATCGATCTGTATGCGAATGCGAATTGAAGATTCTACCAGAGAACTTGTTCAGAGAAGAATTAGACGAAACTGTGTTACGTCGCTGACCCACCCGCCTCCCTGCTACGAAATCTTGCTGCGGGCAAAGAGGAGTGGACTATAAAAGACAGCAGGGCGGAGGGGAAGTGGGGGCGCATGTAACGCAAATTTTGCACGTATTTCCCAAACGGAAATGACGCAAAACAACAGGTTAACAAAGCACCGTAGGGCAGGGAAGGATCCCCAATTACGTAACACAGTTTCGTCGCATTCTACTCTGAGAACTTAGATTCTCCTGCGAAAACAAATTCTTTGGTAGAATCGTCAATTTTGCTAAATCAAATATCGCACATCGCAAACTGGTTCTGGTAACATAATTTTCACTAAAAACCGATGAAATGTAGTCTTACCTTAAGTTTAGGCACTCAGAAGAATTCAATGTGTAAGGGTTGTTAATGAAGTGGATGATTAGTTTCGAGATGGCCAAATCCTAATTCACTTCTTACTGCATAGCTAGGGGACTTGAAGGACGACGTGCTCCCAGCATGAAGCCACGGCACGAGAATACGAGGACAATTTTGCTAGGTAATTCCAGCCAGAAATTGGAAGGATCGTTTTCATTCCACAATGAACATGAGGTATCACAAGCCGCCCTCCCCCAAGTGCCGTGGGTGGCTGAGGTCACGTTCGAACCTAGGACCTGTCACATAAAATAGTTGTGCTGACAAGTAGGGAGGGAAAGCAAGTCATCGCACGCACCCACAGCAGCAGCAAATGCATGCTGGAACTAGTCGAAGGAGTTTTTGCTTTACCAGAATTGCAACAAAACGAATATGGTTTTAACTGAAATGAGCGCGTGCAGTACATGTTTGACAAATTCTCATATTTTTCCAGACTTGATAACTTATCTGAATTTTCCACGTGGACTACTACCCTGCATCCGATGGGATTGACATGGCGCTAAGTAGTGGTACCAATATCACACGCACATGAACCCTATGGCATGGTTACTTTTGGAATATACAACCTTGCATTTTAATTATAGCTTTGTATATTCGGCATAGCAAATTGGCAGTTAACTCCAGGGGCCTGTCATTTGCTAAGGACTACCAGTTCCATTATGGTATGTACGACGTCAGTTCCAGCACGAACTTCTAATGACAAGACAAATTATGATTTTGAATGGCTTGGTCGATAGTGTGCAGACAAAGATCCCACTCTTGGTCCACATCAAGAGAAGCCATTAAGTTGGTGAGATCGGCATTGATTATATCATCGTTGATACCTTCATAGTTGGCCCGATGAAAATTCAGTACAGGTTTGTGTGTCTTTTAATTGGGAGAGCAACTGATGAAGATGTGCTGGCAACAATGGTCACTGTTCCCAAGTGGTGGAGTGGATGATACACTTTCGACTGCAGAACTAGAGTGGGAGTTGAGGGTGAGATCGAGGATGTGGGATACCTGAACTGCTACAGTATTTGTATGGTATAGTTCAATATCTGCTAGCGGTGGCTGGCTTTATTTACTGCCTTTTCATTCAACAACAGCCCATGTGGGTTAGTCCACCTGGTTCTACCAAATCTGCAATGAACATTGTGCAACAGGGGCGACTGACGAACTAACCATCACAACGCTAACCCCCTACGTAAAATAACTGGGGTGTTTGCTTTGAAGATTCCGAGGTAGAATTCGCAGATGCTGCAATTTACTGACACAAAACTGTCAGTAAGGCTTGCGATCTTAGTGCCTTGGCGGTAGATAAACTCCATTGTGGCAAGATAACTCTTACAACAATTGAACTGTTATAACAGTGCTATTTTTCAGGCTTTTCACGCAACAATGCATGCATGAATGACCTCATTATGTATCATTTCTGGCAAGAAACTTCATGGTCACCCATAGTAGATGAGTATTTTGAAGAAAAAACTAAACCATCTTGACAAAACATAATCACTCAAGCAATTACATAACATAACGACCCCCCCCCCAAGAAATTACATAACGTATAATGATTCCCCCCCCCCCCCAAAAAAAAAAAACAGTATAGATTTTTTTATGAATTCGCTTTTTAAGCTGTACACCTAGGGATGTAAAGACCAGACAAAAAATTAAGTCTTAAAAAACAGAAGTCAAAAAATAATTAGCTAAAAAATTTACATAAAATAGTTAAAAAGAAATAACCGACAAATAAATTTAAGAAAGTTAGTTTGTTACGTAGCATGTCGCCGTATCCCCCCCCCCCTCATAACAGATGGTAACTGGTTTGGTGAACCCAGTTACCATCCCCTCCCCACCCGATTTACGAACGCCGCGTTAAGCAGAGCGTATTCTTTGGGAACTTTAGGGTCGCACAAGATTTGCTCATTTTTAAGAAATGTTGCGAAGGCAGTCAGTCGCAGGTTTTTTTTTGGGGGGGGGGGGTAGGACTAGCTGTTTGGTACGTCACAAAATGTCGTTGGATTTGGGCATGGCGGCCATTGCAATTATTAGTGGTGATCGTACATACACTGTTTCACTTTGAATCCACTTTTGTCTCCGTTCCCAATTTGAAGGAAATAGGACGATAGCATATTTTCGAAATGGCGGCCATCATTAACGACGACGATGGTACATTCATTTGATATCAAGTAATAGCTGTGTCGCTTATGTGCTTATGTTTAATCTGAAAGAAATCAGGATTTAGCCAGAAGCAAACGTAGTTTAGAAACAGTTACAGTAATACGGAGACTAGGGGTGCAAGAAAGACCAAGAATTGGCCTTGAAACTTCACTTATCACATCAACAGAAGTGTGCGCTATAAGTGTGTAGTACCAGGAGCCTATAGAAAACAACTAGGAGCGTGTCTCGGTAACTTCCACTACAGTGTTAAGTCAGGAGCGGCTACAGTGGTGTACAAATTTGTTAGCAGAGGTCGCCAGAGGTCAAGGCTAATTTTCGGTCCTTTGTTTTTAAACAATAATGTTTAACATGGAAACAATACCAAAGTTATATTGAAAAAAAATAAACAAACAATCAGTTGTTTGGAAGTTGCTCTAGCCAACAATAAAATGGAACACGTCTGCTTCGCGTGCTAGGTATCAGTTTCTATTTTAGACAACTTGGCACAGGCGCAGTATTGTTGCTCCTTCTGGCTTTAGCACATCGTACTAAATTAAGCACGCCTAACATCGACCAACCACACACGCTCCTAGTTGTTTTCCATAGGCTCCTGGTAGTACAAGTGTGCAGTATAAGTATGCACCCACCCACCTTTGTTGCAGCTCACCATTGTTGGAAGTGGCTAGGTTATGGGATTTAGAATGCACACTTAACAATAAACGCAAAAGTATGGTAATAACCTTACTTCTGGCCATCCATCACAGGAAATTGGGCGATCATTCACATACAGTAAAGCCTATTATTGGTACTCAACATTAACTGGTATGAAGAGGAGCGGCATTCCTGCAGATGCAAGTAGACACCAGGAACAGTCCACTATTGACCCAGGGTTGGAAAGGGGCCAGTGAGCAGTACAGCATTCGTTTTCCCCACTTAATTTTAATCACGGCATGAAGCAGAAAACTGGCGAGTTAAGGGATGGGTGTCATATTTCACAATTTTGACCTTAAAGCATATATAAACACCTTCTTCTCCGCGGGCGGCGCCCGTCGATGTTTTATAAATTATTCCAAGTATCTATCAAAAGGAGAACAATATTGATATTTCATTGTTATTTTGTTAGTTATCAGTAAATTGCTATTAAAAAAATCCAAAACCAAATGACAATGCGATAATAACACGTTTTACTGTACAGGGCTCGCACAGGGTGCTTACAGGTCCTTATTTTATTTTGGCGTTTGTAAGGCACCAAATGTGGTCCAAAGGTCCATAAAAGTGCTTATTTTGGGACTGAAACTATGATTTCTCTCTTATACATGTAATTTAATTTGCAATAGTAAAACTCAACTTTTAGTACTACATTAAAAAAAAAAATTTACGTTAGAGTACAGCTCGTTTTATTATTATTAAAACATTTATTAAAAAAAAATCTTACTTACCCTAACTTGTATTCAAGCAGTTACTGGAAGCATGACCTTTTTAGGCTCTATTATTACTGAAAAGGGCTTAAAAATGGTCATTATAAAGTACTATGTCCTTAAAAGTACATATTAAGAATTTCTGTGATGTGTGCGAACCCTGACTGATAAGGGCAACCCAAGTACTCGCATCTTATAAAGCCCATTTTGCCTAGGAAAATAAATACCCATAACCTGTTAATTTTGCATTCATTGTCCCAATGGATCTCTCCCTGGAGGTTTCTTAGCTGCATGTAGCCGCCTGCTCGGCGCGAGCCTTCTCTATAAAAGCGAAAGCACAGTGGCTTTCACCATTTATTTTCCTCTTAATACGTCAGGCGGTGACTCGAGGGGGGAGGCAGGGCGGGAATAGGTCATTTTCCTAGGCAAAAGAAACCATTTTTAGCCAGCCAGTCGAGAGGGCCGGCAAAATGGGCTTTCTTATTGCTGCTGGAAAACAACCATTTTGCATTAACAGGACACCTTGTTAAAGTTAGGTGTCAGACACCACCTTGAAGGGCACCCTTCCCCCAAAAACATTTTATAAATTTCGCACTTTATTCAGAACAAGTAATAAACAGCAATTTGGTTCTCTTTCGGAAAAATTGGTGGCCCTGAAAAGGACCGTAATTTTGAACGGTCTTGCTTCTGTCTTGAGGAAGGCTTGCTTCTGCTTCGTTTTGAGTGCTTGGGGGGGGGGGTTGACCACAGTTCAGGCGGCGACGATCGGTCCCAGCCGGTGTAGTCAGGGTTCATACAGATACTGGAAAATGCTTGATTTTTAACTCAAGCTAAAGTAACGGTTTACTATCTGTAAAATACTAACCTCTAGTATGTGCAAAAATCGTTTTCCATTTGCTTTTCTACCCGATTTTTTAAACCCCTTAAAAGTTTAAAACACCTACAACACTTGCAATGAGGTTGGCCTACATGCCACTTGGTGCGTAACAATAGTTGCCCCCAACAAGCCAGCGCCAGCCCAACAATGACACTTCAGTGCTCTCTTTTTGCTTTTTGTTAGGGAATCGCCGGCGTTTGTATTCCCTGCCCAAGACAACGGCAGACAATAATAAACTGTTGTTTGTTGAGTCGGGAGAATTTCCTGTGTGTTCGTGCAAAAAGACCCCTCTGGATATTCACCCTGCCTGTCGCAGGTGTACACCTTATAATTTTACAGACTTAAAGTATGGTTTGTGCGACTTTATGGACAAGAAAGTGATGAAGAACGTGCTGCATACCTGGAAGAAATCTGACCAGCGTCGAGTGCAACTTGAAAAAAAAAGGCGTTGTTGGGTCTTACTTCTGGATCTAAAACTCCCCGAGCATCGTTTAGAACTTTTAAGCACTGATATTAATGCCCCACTTGCGTTTTTATCGGACGAAACTGTTGCGGCTCATCTGGGCCATGACGATGTGAACGCGTCGGTTAGGCCTAATGTGAATGCAACCGAGGTGTTTCGTCATCGCCGGCTGTGTCTTCCCCGCTGGTCCGGTCTCCGATTGACCCTGGAAATATGGAATTGATCGTGGGTGCTGTGCGAGAAGCAGGTAAAATGGAATTAGGATGGACTTCTTGTGAGGAATTAGCGGCCGAGCAACGCAAAGCTAATGCCGAAGGTTTCACCTTGCTGCGGAAGGACACATGGCGGCGTTTTTCGCGCAGGCAACACTCGCCAAACGCCAATCGTGCCATTGTGTGCTGGACAGGTGCTGCCACCTACTGCTGTCGTGGAGGAGGAGCGTTGTAGTTATGAAACTGAAACTGTTGTTGCTGAGAAGCTGCATGTGGTGAGTAACTTGAATGAGGCTGTTAGCATAGGGTCTATGGCTGCACAACAGCAGACTGTCGTGTCTGAACCGGAGCGGTTAGTGAGGGACAATGTTGCTAAGGAGAATGAGCAATTGAAAAGCAACAAAACTGTAAACTCCAAGGTGGGAGTAGGCCCGAAAAAGTCTCGTGGTGGAGAAAACGCCAAAAAACGAGTCTTAGCCACTAAATAAAGTTCACATAGTTGGGAAAAAGACCCACTCTCGGAGCGTGGCAGCCACCACAATGCGCCGAGTGATGCACCAAGTGTGATAGGCGCCAAAAAACGCAACAGATCTTCATCGGCGGCGTCATGCTGTCGAATCGAATGGGTTGCGAAATTATGAAAGACGATCTCACAGCGTTCGTGAGTTGCCAATCACCCTTCCCCCAATTGCCAATCGTGGACTCATTTGCTAGGGCTTCACGCCCCTCTCTGGTGGCGCGTCGTTTGTCTCCGAAGCTTCCAACTTCCTCGTCGGTTTGT
>JAHWFP010206139.1:3674-14824 GCA_023313725.1 Lithobius niger | reverse complement strand
ATAGTAGTCGTTAACAACTTAATAAAACCATTCAGGCATCGAAAAACAAAACTTGGTTCTCACGTATATCCCTCATTCCGTCGCCTCCCTAAAAAAAAACTATTACTATGGTTTGCTTTAAATTTTTTTACGGGCGCAAAATAGACATCAGACCCCGAAGGCACAGTCTTCAGTTGCTACCTAAGTTTTTTGTTAAGCCTGACAGCTGCTAATAATTTAACAGCTTGAACTGAATTGAGGCTAAAGCCAAGGGTCACCAGTAGTTTAAGTCGAAAGGTGAAAAAAAAAAACTGCTGCATCAAATGTTCATAAACTCATCCAACAACTCACTGCTGAAGCTCTACCTCATCAAAGTAATTTGTAAAAGCTTGTTGACCGATACCTCAGCATGAATTCGTGGCTGAAGCATAGTACTCAACGAATACCAGGGGTGGTTTTTCTGCTGAATCCATTGGCTAAAGATGGCAGGGCCACAGTTCTTCACCAAGACTATTTACGCAAACGTAATTAACAATTGGTGGAAATAGTCGTCACGCAGTGTCCCCACAAAGCTAACAGAGGGTAAGAGATCACTCGATCATAAGTAATACACGTACTTAACGGCTGGATTTAATGTAAACCTACTTAGCAAAGACTGTGACAACGTAAGGGTGATTGGTGAACAAACACTTCACTTTCTTGAGACTGGCCTCTATTTCACTCATCGATCATTCCAGCGAGTCTGTTCATAAAAAACTTAAACTTGGTGAAAACGGTCGGTTTTTGTGTCATCGGTCGAGGAGTTGCTGGTTGAGTTTATGAAAATCCCCACTGATGCAGGTGTGAGACAATAAAGTAACAGTTATAAACAGCGTGACGGTCAACAAAAACCCATAAATTAGCTGAAAGTTATACCAAAGTAGTCCTAACCAAACATAACTAGAATTAGTTCCGACTCGCCCAAAATTAAACAATTAGGTTTAGCCACTGAGAAGTTTAAGAAAAAAAATAGGCTACAACTTTGGGGTTCACAGGTACACAAAAATTCACCCATAAGGACACAAGAACCAAAGCTTTTGTTTTTCATGACTTTAAAATTAAGGCCCGTTTCATTCTGTAGTTACCACTGACAATCTCCTGGACATTTCCACCATTTCACGTTTCCTATCAGATTTTACCTGAACCATGTAAGAAACTGAAGTTTGCAGTTTGTTCTTATGCTCCACCTACAACCAGACAACAATTTGCACTTACAGTTCAGACGTTTATACCTAACCTAAACAAAAGACTTGACTAGCATTCTAGCAACACTTTTACAACAAACGAGAAATACCAACTTTGACACCGAATGGAAGGACGAAGGAATGAGCTGCTGCAACTAATTACAACAAAAATCGGATGAGGTGAAAGTTCCGACAACCACATTATGAAGTTCAACGTATTCAGTCAGTTTTGTTCCCGCAGAATAAACCTTGTATGTGAAAGGTTGTAATGCCATCAGCAATGACACTTATAGGAGCAGTTTGGAAGACCATTAAATGGCTAGGCTTTGTTACCGTTTTACGTTTCAACTTGGATTGTAGGAGACTTAGCTGACACTGTAGATTTCTGTGCCCTCTGACGACGAAGGTCGGCTTTCACCAACGCTGAAATAGAAATAAGACAGTTTTATAGAAAACGAAGCACGAGTAGCGAATAAATTACATTCTACATGTCCTCCCCTTTTTGTTTGAGTTGGCGTCTTTTTTTATCTTTTTATTACAAAATCTTTGTAAACGAATGAACTTCTCAACCTTTAAAGAGGCACGATCTTCCAGCCCGAAGGCGAGGACAATCCGCCAGTCTTGCCATATTCCCAGACTAATCTTTAATGCAGACTGTTTGCTTCATCAGCTATACCTAACAGCTAATTAGTAGGGATCGACCGACTCCGAATCCGAAATGGATCTGTAGCCGGATCTTTCATATTTGAATTAGATACGGATTCGGTAAAATTATTAATGTCTAGATGATTTTTCAATAACTTCGCTAATTTTTGGCCGATTTCGACATTCTAATGTATAATTCGAAGCGTTTTTTTCACCAGCTTTCCAATAGAGCCAACTACAAATGGCTAGCACAAACTGTTCATAAGTTATAGGGGAAAAAAACAATAGAGAAGTTCCGAAAATGTGTACTCGAGTCTTAAAAACTTTACTACTTTACTCATCTAGAGAAAATTTGGTCTGCACAATGCAAAGGGCTGAAACAATCAACAAAGGTTTTATTTTGGATCCGGTTAGGATCCAGATCCGATTTGCCAAATCTTGTAAATTATCTTGTAGATTAGGTCGATCCCTACAGTAATTAGGCTAAGTTTCATTTTTGGACGATTTTCACGATGCCTCACCTCATATCTTCTGGTTAAGAAAATGAGGCTGGTAGCCACACTAAACAAAGAAATGGCAATAGAGCCTGGCTTTGCAGGCATTCAGGCTTGGTGCACAAACAATGTCATGGTGAAGATTATTCCAGAGGGTCACCACACTGTTACTCTAGAAGGCGGCCAACCAGAGGTCACCAGGTAAAACCTTTTTGCTGGAAAAACTTACGCATTAACCAATATGTCAGTTCAGTTCTCAAACTGAGTTCTGAAATGGTGGCTCCCTTTCATTACTCGGAGTTAGGAGGAGGCCGTAATGTTGACGCTCGTTACTGTGGAACACTGCATCAAATTTACTTCCCACAGAGTGGAAATTCGCCATATTTCGCTTACTTCCACACTCCAGATAGTTCCTTTTCTAGCCAATTTTCCACTGCAGCCTCCAGTATTCTTCAGGCTCTTCGAAGGTAAGTTTATCTTCTGTGTACATTCTTTGTTGTTTACACGATCGCCATCTTAGTTTGAAATCGCCGCTTCGCGTTCGTGTAAACAACGAAGAATGTAAACAGAAGATAAACTTACCTTCGAAGAGCCTGAAGAAGACTGCAGGCTGCAGTCGAAAATTACCTAGATAAGGAACTATCTGGAGTGTGGAAGTAAGCGAAATATGAAGAATTTTCACTCTGTGGGAAGTAAATTTGGGGAGGAGGGATTTCTATTTCGCTGTTAGTTATGGTGTCAAGTTTTGAGCAACAATTTTCGGCCCAGTTTGATGGGAAGGCTCTTGAACAACGATCGAACGCAAGTGTAACGAATCTAACAATCATCGGAGTTTTGAATTGTTAGCATGTATTTACTGCAGTCTGGTGCTTCAAAAACCACACCTGAAGAAGGTACGTTTGGACTTTTCTCGCGCAAATTCTACTGAAAATTTGTTACTCAATCTGAGAATTGATGTGACATTTTTGTTAATGCGTAACATTTTTCCTGCAAATTGTGTTTAAACCAAAGTAAAAACATGAAATATGTTCGCACCCTGCTTCATAGTGAGGGTCGTGCGAGCATAGGATATGTGAAGTTTTAGGGATGACTTCTGGTTGGCCATGCACTGTAGATATTTTAAAAATATTTAATTTAATTGAATGCTGAATTATTAATGTATTACATTTTATTTTAGATCGCACAGTATCTTACCAGTCATAATGATGCCAACCACCAACGTCCCAGCAAGAGCACAATTGGCATAAATATCGGAAGTCTCTTTGAGAAGCTTCGAAGCCGCCATGGTAAATGAAATCCCAAATACCTACAAGAAAAAGTATATATGTATACTGTATTACAGCAGCATATGTGTGTGCTCCTTCAACTCCTTGCTGCATCAGCTGGTGTACTTTTTTTTGACCAAGTTACAAAATGGACAATGAGTCAAGCAAAAGACGTGCCCATTCCATGTAAACACAAAAAATAACAATGAACTGAAATATCTACAGGTTTATGCATGAGGCCTGGTGAACGCTTTTTAAGTCAAACTTAAAAGCTAATTTCGATTGTCTAAACCCTATTTGGCGTGGAAATGTGGAGATGAGGAACCAAGTTGGTGGCAACCATTCCGAATGTCAATCCAGTAGCAGTCGCCACTTGGCCAGTAGATCTTACAAAGCACTCGCCATTTCACAATTTTTTACTCGCCACATACCAAATACGCGTCTTGTATGATGAAAGGTTTCGCTAATTTATGCAGCAACAAAATTGTGCAATTTTCTTAAACTCCAGTATTAATGCAGAAAATCCAGTTATATAGCCCTTATAAATCTGAGCATAACACCGCAAACCGTTAGTCTAACTTATACGGTTCCAGAGATACCCCTTTTTTAGTGGCATGCTCTGTAGCTAGTGGCCGATTTGGCGAGTTAGGCTAAATTCCAAGTCGCCAACTGTTGATTTCCACTAGCCACATGGCGAGTGGAGACCGACATTGGGTCGTGGTCCACAACAGTAGACTGGTGGCGTAGTACGCCCGGTGTAGGGTGTGGAGCCCCGAGAAGCAGAGGGGATGGAAAAAGAGGATTGAGGAAGTGGAGACTGAACTGATGTAGTGAAAGGAGATGGAGTGTATCGGACAAGTGCCACAGAGTGATTGGGGAAGTGTGCTTTTGTTCAGGGCCAGGGCAGGTGTGCTGGAAGTATATCAATACTCCCCTCCTGTATATCAGCCACATAGTTGAAATCATCCTAGTTTTATGTATTTATTTATCTTATTTATTACGTTATCAATCTAGGTATAAATTACTACTACATGGATTAACTAACTACATTTCATCAAGTATGGTACACAAATATAACTTCAGACCTTTTCAAGGATTTACAGCAAAAATTTCTATTTCAACATTGAATATTAGTTTTCAAATTTAAAGCTTTCAAAGTATTCAAGGCTGAAAAACGAACTCAATAGTCATTAACAGCAGGCCGCTATTTTTACACTTCTCATTATCAGTAACTTGTGCCTAAAAATTCCAACGAATTTTTTAGACTAACCAGAATAAGTTTCGCAAAAAAAGGCTCATCTCAGTTTCCACTAAGTAGAGCAATTTGCAGCATATTGGGTAATCGGGTGCAACTTGGTAGAACATTATTTTAAATTGCCCTCTTTCACTGTAAGGTTCACCATTCCAGGTTTAGTTATTTCGAAAGTCAGTGCCCGATTTGCGGTTTAACTTCACATAAAGTTTTGCAAGTCCTCAAGGTAATTGACAATTTGTTGAACATGGCTGAAGCACAGAATTTATTACCGTTTGCCGTTCAGATTTAAACAAGCTGGGAGTCACCAGCTTAACAGGTGTATCTTGGAAGTTTATTACAGGCGTGCAACATACGTTATTTTGGGTGAAAGTTTCAAAATAACTTTCAACTATCATAATACTTTGAGTTAGATTCCAGTTCTGCAAAGATACTAAATGGGTACACAGGGTGTATTAACATCTCCTCCATTTTACTTTCCCCAGAAATACAGAATTATAGAAGGATGGGACGGAATCCTTGATCACTAAATGACACTTGAAGGATTTGAAGAAAAAACTGAACCTCAGCTCCCTTGGCCGCCAATTCAAATGGAAAGGCAATGGGTTGAGTGATACCTCTGGCAAGCTAAACAGTTTTTACCTGGAAAGTTATTCGTTACCTTCAACATGAAAAAAAATGGCAGGGACACAAATGTAGTGACCACTGGCAGGGAATTACCCCCCCCCCCTCTCTAATACCTTTGTATTAAATTCCAACAATGTTAATTTCCAAGCAAATTGTATCAACTTTCTGAAGAACAATTTTAACAAAAAAGACACCGGCTGCCAATAGTCATAATTATCGAAAAGGTTCAGATAACAATCTTATTGAAAAGTTCGTGCCGTTTGCTTATAAATTTATAAAAGAATTTGATAACTATGTGCTAATGGACGATGTGGAGCAGAATTTTTACTCAGAAAAATAAGCCTAGGTTTAAATAGCAAAATTAGTAGGGCGAGGCAATTTTTGTAAACTGCGACCCTAAAATTAGACTAAACCAACTGATCAGAAATTTTTAGTATTACCAAAGCGTTCATTTTCCTATTTTTCCCCTCGCAAGAAAAGGGATTGCTACATACACTATAACCTATGAAAATGTCGCAAAAGCTATTTCTAGTCAAAATTAGCGAGACGGTATGTCCTAACCATTAAATAGCTATTAACACTGGTACGAGTATATCACTTCATGTCCTTAACCATCAAAACCCAATAGCATCAGCTGTGTAATAAACTTCTCTTATTTTTTTAAAGTTCTTATTTTTTTTTTTTTGTAATTTCGTCACACTAATAGCGCAATACTTCTTTAAGAAAACTAGTAGTCCCAGCAGTGTGGACATCGTGAAACTCGGTGAAGGCCTGCATATCGTCTCCCCGTGCATTGTCTCTTTCTTTTTACTTAAAAGACATTTGACACAACTCAGACCTAGACGGACCGTTGGTCAGCATAAAGATTAACAAATAAACAGTGTTCTCTTTTCAGTATTCAGTCACAGCAGCATGAATTTAGTTTATTCTCCAAAAACCCACCAGCAAATGGCCTACTTTCACCGCCATCATCTTCTAGAAATTTTATTAATGCCATCAGAGGGATTTTATGCTTTCTGACTATGTATAACTACGTCGTGAAATTATAACTAATGTAGTTGTAATAAATAATAAAAATCCTTCGACAAATAGTATATAAAATATACATGGTCTGAAGGCCATGTCTAAGTGTATACGGCCATCAGAGGAGTTTTCTGTTGTTGCAAATGTGCAACTCTTTTGCTAATCTTTTGTAAACTGTTACAAATGAAATACAAAAAATAAGGCTTTGGTGAATACACGTTAAAGATGCAAATATGTTTTAATGTAACAAATTAATAGGCTCCCGTTTTTGGGAATGGATGCCATTTAGAATTCTTTGCATCCGGACACTTAACGACCGGGTGAAGAAGTTACCACCTGGGTGCCAGATATCATGCCAGATCCTGTGATTACACAAAACCAAAGGTGTTGGGACCAGTTGTCAGTGTGTGGGCAAACGGCCTTGCAGTGGAGGTACTATACGAAGAAATTCATTTACAAAATTCAGTTGAACGCCCATACCTGTGCAGATGCATTAAGCAGACCAGATGAGGTTCCTTCTGACTCCGGGTATGTAATTTCAGCTGCAAACTCAAAACCCACGGGAAGATAACCAGTCATGAAAAACCTGAAAAAGACGGGCAAACGTAAGACAATGTACAAATTGAATTGCATTTCGAATGTTAGTGGAAGGGTTCATGCAGGTGATGGAGATAGTTACCAAATAAATTGGTGGCAGCCAAACTGTGTAACTGCTGCGTTTCTAGCCTTTTAAGACTGTGCTCAAGTAATCTAAACGATTTGCAGTTGACCATTCGTTAATTTTAAAATTGTGCATTGTTTTAACACGACACCACCTCCTCCCAAAAATTGCGGACGAAATAGATGCTAGCAATATCCATGTTTGAATGTGACCTGCTATCATTGTGAAACAATATTTTTGAAGTCTGGCATTCAGCGAGGATTTGCCCTGGTCTGGATGTTATTTTAGTTGAATAAAATTTGTTTTACTCACTGTAAATTTAATTTTGCTCCCGACCATCGCAGAAATCGAAGGTGGGCGGGGCCCCCGTTACATTGAAGGCACATGTTGGTTACTCATGGTATTGCAACCACCTCACGTTCTTCTCTTTTCCAACTGTCTCTTTTCTGCCGTTCGAGTCGAATGCACTAATTAGCATAATTAAGTTGTTACAAGAAAACTGGAGGCGCTGGCATTACATCCCCTTACTTTCTTTAGCTAAACAATCAAGGATGATTTTAGCTACAACAAATTCCTAAAAGTGCTTGCTTCCATGTTATCTTTCCTGTGCGATTTGGTTTAGCAACATTACGTCAAGAAATTCTGCAAACTCTTTCATTTTTCCAATTCTGTAATGCCACAGTTTTGCCACAAAATCTACTTTTACTTGGTATATGTAAAAATACTTTTGAGGTTACATTTTCAATATACACCACAGCCCTAAGACAAAAACCTGTTCAGAAGACCTACAATTCTGATGTAAAAATGGCGTAGTTGCCAGTCGTTGGCTTGCCTGCACAGCGCCAATTGCAACTCAACCGTCTACCGCATCATTTCACTGCATCGCCCATAAGTTTGATGAACAGCAAATTATACTTCCAACTGCACGACATGCTACAGACTAGCAGCAAAGTCAAGCCTAATGCAGAGTTTGTCACACAGTCACATAGTAGAAGTTACATTTTCAAGGCCAATTTAATGCAATTTCAATGCCAACTTAATGCAATTTCAAGGCTCTTTGTTCTCTTGTGTCTCGTCCCCCGCACATTTCAAGCCTATCCACAGGTCCGTGCGCACCCTGTGAATTAATTTGTAAAAACACCTAAAAAAAAGTATTTTTGTTACCGTAGCCCATAAATTTAGTAGACTGCGAGTACTAACACATCTTAATTTGAAAATAGAAAACCCTAGTTGATTTAATAGAATGCAGCCTAATGCTATTTCAACTGCTTTAATTTTTTTTCCTTCCAAATTCTGTGGCGTTTTGACAAAAGGGCATAAGTCCACTTTTGAAACAAAAGGAGGTATGTTGGACTTGGCTCCGTTTGTCAAATTAGATTCACTGCGTGTGGACTTACCCCCAACGGACACATACAAAATAAGCTGGAAAATGGTAGGGTGTTCTAACCTCTCTTTGTCAAAGCAAAGAGAATGTATGGACAAGCCATTTTTGCACTAACCTCAACAATGCCAAAAATGGACTTATGCCCTTTTGTCAAAACGCCACAGAATTATGCCCTTCCTTTCATCAATGAAGGAATAGTAAGGAATAACACCATGCAGGATTACTGAATGCCGGTAACCAGCGACTACAGCAAAACTTTTTTTTTCTCGTCTCCCCAAATCTGAAGTACGCATCGTAGGCAGAAGAAGCTGAAAAACCTAATTTATTTTAATTTTTGTTTTATTTAATTAATAATCAATTAAGGTATAAAATCGATGTTTCAGTAATAAACTGCATTGCATTAAGTATACGTAATATGCTACGTTAACAAAATTCAAGGTTATTTCAAGGCCTTGGCTGCCAAAGTTCACATTTTCAAGTTTAAATTTTTTCCAGGAATTAAAGGCTGTGTGTGAACCCTGCTAATGAAGCGCCCAGTAATGTTGGTTGAATTTAATAACTAGTTGTAAGCTGTCAATAGCACACTATTACTTTTAAATCAGTACACACTTTAAGAGTCAAGTGACAAACAAATTGGCGTTAAAAACACCACAAAAACTACTTCAGGGCAATGACAGGAAATAACCAGTCACGCCATTATGCAATAACTAGGACGACTTTCCTTTCAAGCTAATTGAGTTGCATAAAAGAATTATGTGTCTCTTCTCTACGCTGACTGTCCGGTGCACTCATAATGAGGAAATGCCCTTGAAATTTGGGTAGTGTACTCTTTCTCTCATAGACAAACAGCAACCAACTAATTTGTCCATCCGAGATATCAGGAGTGTATGAAGAGCAAGGAGTGAGAAGTAACCGAGTATTACATTTCAAACAAATCAGGAGCTTTGCTCGCAAATTTAATTTGTAGCCGATTTATTGAAATACAAATAAGACTTGTCACCCAAATTCAATCTGGCATCAGATCCTTTGTAGGTCTATACACATGCTCAACTGAGTTACGGACTCGACTATCATCACACGAAAACCAAGCCTTAAAACTTTTCTATAAGACAGATTGCAAAACATCAACACTACACTTCGTTCTAACGGAAGTCTTGATAAGCACATGATGGGGGGGGGGGGGAGAGTGAAGGCAACCCCCAAACAAAAATTTAACTAGCAGGGGTACCAAATTCTCTTTGAAAAATTCAAGAAATGCATTGACCAAGGCTGCACCGATGCCAATGCTGGATTGGTATTTGCGGTATCGGTCTCGGCAATTTTTGAAGAAATATCGATAACTCTGGAACCGTTAGAGATTACGACATGCAGTTTGCAGCGTTTTGCTAAGGAAATCACTGAGTATATCTTCCTAGCTATGTTTTAACTGTTGGTTATCATTTAAAAAATTTTATTTTAGTAATTATTGGACTTTTGCAGAACACTACACCATTGATGAAAAATTGGGGCTAAAATTTTGTGTTTGGGTCGTTTTACTTTGGTTGTTATTCATGATAAAATGTTCAACTTGCGTTAAACCCAAAAGTCATAGTTTCAATGCTGAAAACAGGCAGATTTTCCGCTTCTCTTGCTGGCAGTTCTCCTTCATCGTTATTATGAATTCGAAGCAGACGAGGATTTAGGAGAACAGAGTGACCAGAGAAAGCATTTGTCGAAGCCCCAGAAGAAGGTGGCAGCCAGCCAGGGAAAATTTGCAAGACATTGACAGTGTCTTCAATGTGAATTATGAATGGTAAACATCAACATAATTCTTAGAATTAGGCCTTGCATTTTGATGAAAACACTCACAGTAGAACAAACAATTTTTTCATTCATTATTCAGAATCAACCCCAGCAATGAGTTTACAGTAACCACAGCACTTGCAGTGTGCGGTCAAAATAAGTTACGTGGTCTAAGATTCAACATAACCATTTCCTGGATTTTTGCCCGACCGGACCTCGGGGCACTTAATTATTTTTACACCTCGGTGTTTTCCATTTTTTAATCAGTTCAAAGGCCAGTAAAGTGCAAAGAAGCGTCATAATATGATAAGGGAAAAAATCCGTTTCAGTGTCCCTGTGAAGGCCCCTTACAGAAACAAGATTTTTATGAATGGCTACAAGGAATATAAACTTCACAACTTTATTGATAAGAAAAAGAATTCCAAAGTTCATTTTAATCGTTAAAAAAAAGCCATCAACCTCTGCATTATCGCTTCGTGTGATGGTTGATAAAGCGTCTTCGTTATTACGAAATTTGAGTAAATGTACCAAATACAGCTCTCGCGCAAACCACTAAAATCTTGTGGGCATTTTATACGAAATAATTTTAAAGAAATCTGGGAAAATTTGTATTGACCAAACTGCCCACCTTAACAGGCCAACAAGAATTAAGAATTACTCAGAATAGATAGCTAGAGGAAGAGCCAAAAAAATAATGGGGAGGTAATTACGTTTTTCCTACCAGTTTTCCTTTTTCCTATATTTTTATAAAGGTTGGGATGGGGGGGGGGGGGGAGGGATATTTATTTAGGGAGTGTTTCAGAAGGTCTCCACTC
>JAHWFP010206135.1:103999-147524 GCA_023313725.1 Lithobius niger | reverse complement strand
TATTAAACAGTTAGGTGTAACTCTAACTGTTTAATAGACGACTCATCTCATCCTGTCTAAAATAGCTGTGTACAACTCTTACAGAAATCACTTAGAAAAAATAAACAAACGTGACCGCACCAAATGTTCGTACGCATTCGTAATTGTATTTTTGTCTTAGTCCCAAATAATTAACCACGGACTGGGGGGTCCCTCGTTGAACTTTCTCACGTTCTTCTCGCCAAATAAATGTCTTCCATATGAAAATCTTCGAGCATGTGTATTGTGATGGACAAATTTTTTCTCTTTCATAAGGAATGTCAAAAATGCTAGTTGTTGACTACTTGACCTTTAGTTTAGTAGTGTAAAAGGTTTTCGTTCCTGCTTTACACTTTTTGCACTTTGCAACGAGTTCTATGCTCGGATCGCAGCAGTGCAAAATTGCTTTACGAATTAAACCGGAACTTGTACCTATGAAGCTTTAAAAAGCTCCGGAATTAACGAACCAGTTGACTTCTTTAGCCAATATGGTTTTAATGCTGAAACTCGTTACGGGGAAACAATTTACATGCACAAGTTTCTTTGCAACTGCATCACTCAGTAAAGTTTGTTAACTTACATGTCTAATTGGTTTGTTGGTGGCATTGAAGTATTCTTTCTGACAGTCTTGTATCAAGCAATCTGTCGACTAATATCTTAGTAGCTGCATCACTCGATAAAGTTGGTTCACTGAAGATTTCTAATCAGTTTGTTCATGGCATTGAAGTATTCCTTCTGACAGTCTTGTATCAAGCAATCTGTCGACGAATACCTTAGTAGCTGCATCACTCGATGAAGTTGGTTCACTTAGATTTCTAATTGGTTTGTTCGTGGCATTGAAGTATGCCTTCTGGTCGTCTTCTATCAATCAATTACGGTTGACGAATACCTTAGTAGCAGCATCACTTGGTAAAGTAGGTTTGCTTAGATTCCAAATCGGTTTGCGAGTTGCATCTAAGTATATTCTCTGGTTGTCTTCTAATAGGCAATTTCAGCTGACATACGCTCTTATTGCCGTGTCAGCAGCGTGCCGCGGCAAAGCTATGTCCGTAATTTTCTTTTTATTTGCATAAAAATTCCTGTCAGCTCCGTCTACGTAAAAAAGTGTTTTTTTATTGCTAGAAACGGTGGAAGCCAACTCGTTGGTGAGAAGAGTAATGGCTGGAGGCAATTCTGTTTTAATTTGATGAACGTCTGTTGCCAGAGGACCAATCTGAGAATAATTAATAGCACCTTCAGGTTCGATAGCGGCTCCACATTAGTTAAATGCTTACTTTGCATATCATAGTTGTTTTCGGGGGTTAAAACGTACCCTAGTCCTGGCTGTCCTCTTGGACTAACTCCCATGACTTCACCCCCTTCCCCCTCGTCCTCTTCAATGCTTATCCAATCGTATTGACTGACATCTTTTTTAAAAATACACGAAATAAAAAAATGTGCCTCCCCATCGATAAGGATTTTTCTTGAAATATATATAATAAAAGGAAGAACCCTAAAATAAATAATAAAAGAAAGAACCTCAAAAATGTCTCAACCATCCTGGCAAATGCATCTGTTGAATCTCTTGCAAAAAAACTTCTGAAAGTTAAGAACGAGAAAGTTACCAAGATTGAAAACGATGTAAAGTTTTCCGTGTGTCCTTCCATACAATTTAAAGATTTAAAGGTCCGGGGAATCCCATTTCTGGCAAAAAATAAAAATTTATGATTTCACTTGATTTCACCCAGTGACCCAGAAACTAAAAAATCTTACACGATATATCTGTAAAAAACTAAAGGTCTAGTTTGATGAGGACAAACCCGTATCCATCACTTTGTTCAATTATCCAAATTCTATGCTTACGACTTACCCTTTTTGGCCCTTTTGTGAAAAGGCGAATGCAGTTAATGGAGACAAGCCACTCTGCCTTAGAACTTGAGTGCACGAGGATAGTCATAAAACTAAACAAAGGAAACTTAACAAAAATGCTATCGACAAATCCTGGTTTAACTTAATTGCCATCCTAGAATGCTCTAAACTTGAATGAAGTCTAATAATAAAAGATCGTCTCCTGATAGGCGATAAAACCACAAGGACATATGGCAGGCACTGAATTTTAACTTTCGGAAAATGATTTTTTCCTTGGTCAAAAAAAATGATCATAACACTTAGTAAAAAAAAACATGACTGGGTGAGATCAACTCACAAACGATCCGCCATGTTGGATTAGCATCGGGACTAATCCAACATGGTGGTTTGTTTATGAGTTGATCGCACCCAGTCATGTTTTTTTTACTAGTGTTATCATGTTTGTGACCAAGGAAAAAATCATTTTCCGAAAGTTAAAATTCACTGTATGCCTTATGTCCTTGTGGTTTTATCCCCTATCAGGAGACGATCTTTTATTATTATTCCAACTTACCACAAAATAATTGAAGCTTTTGAAAGAAGTCATGGAGAAAATTACTGCGGTGTACGTCACCAATGATACTCCCAGCAACGCGAAATTATGGTGCATTGTAGACTTTGTAGTAGCTCATGCCGACATTCCCAACAACAAATTTTCCGATGACATTATGGGTTTGGTATCTCTGTAAATATTTTTTTAAATGTGTAAATAAAAAAGCTATGGAAATAAAAACTATGAATTTTTCGTCCCTAACAAGAACCTAAAAATAATCCAATTCCACCTTCGAATATCATATGTCTAATTATAGGGCCTGCAAATTGTGCAACAACTAACTTACTGTTTAAGTACTTTACAACAACAATTGTCTGTTGAACGTGCATGGACAAACTTTATTCACATATTGAAAAATATGGTTAACATGTGCCAGCATTACTCTGCCAGTAATCGAAAGGGGAAGCTTGGCCTCCCTCCTGCCATTGCCAAGGTTGGCAGACGTAAGCTGAAGCTGTGGACGCTTCTCAAAAGAGAGCATTCTACTGCAAACCTTATAAATTACAATAAATGTAAACGTGACTACACTAAATTGGTAAACGATTGGCACCAAGTGGGGGAATCAAAAATTGGCAGGGATGGTTCTCTGTTTGCACTTTTCCTGTTTTACCTCCAGAAGTTTTGCTCCTACCGGACTATTCCCCATTGAAGTCTGGCGGCACAGCAGATTTTGACAAGGCTGAAACCACTTAAGCAAGATATTTGCCTCAAATGGTATTGTTGATGATTGGGCCAGGTGGTTTTTCCGTATTTTTACAAGCAGATCCAGGAGGCTGTTTTGCATTCAAGCTGGCAAACGGCAAACATTATCCCTGTCTTTAAAAAGGGTGAGGCTGCCGACCCTTCGAACTATCGACAAATTTCCCTTATGGTTGTCCCATGCAAGGTGATGGAGACCTTAATTAATTAGAACGAAATATTATTTTATTTGGGCAAGTTCACCTTGATAAACTGCGACCAATTTAGTTTTTTGCTGGGACGCTCTGTAACCCATCAGCTTCTCCTGGCCATGGACATCTGGACTAGTCTTCTTGATATCGGGGTGACATCAGACATCTACTTCGATTTTCAAAAATCTTTCAAATCAGTTATTCACCACCAATTATGATTCAAACTCGGAAACATTGGCTTTGGCGATGTGCTACTAAATTCGATTACAGCCTTCTTAAATTCGTTTTCTACCAAAATGCCTACCACCAGTGCAGTACCACATGGCTCTGCCCTTGGGCCACTGCTATTTGTGGTTTATCTGAACAACCTTGTGTGCAATAGCGAAAATGTTTCGAGATTTAAATTTGCAGATGATCTTGAGCGAAGCACGGAGGTCTTAAACACCCATAACACTGAAACACTTGATTGATTGTTTGACAGTGTCAGTCATTGGGCAAAATTATACCAATTACCGATTTCAATAAAAAAAATGCCTGTCATTCCACATTGGCCATCAGACAAACCCAGCCTCCTACTTCATGGACAACCACCCAATGCCAGATGTATCTGAAGTACGGGACCTAGGGATTTGGTTGACATCTGATTTAAAATCGTCTCTGCATTGCAGGAATGTATCTATAACCGCATTTAAACGACTTGCGATTGCAAAACGTTGTTTTCGGTCGGAAAATATCACTACTAAGTCAAAGTCTTTGTCAGGCCATTGTTGGAATATGCAAGCCCTGTGTGGTCACTATACCTCCGGAAGGAAATTGATCATGTTGAGTCAGTGTAACGATGTTTCACAAAGAGCTTGCCCAGTATGCAAGAAATTCTTTATTGTGCACTCTTGCAGAAAGCGGGCGGGTCTTGAATCTCTTGAACTTTGCCATTTGAGATCGGATCTCATTCTAGTTTTCAAAATTCTCTACGAACACACAAATGTTGTCCTGCCTTTCTTCGAATTAAGCACGGTAACTCCACCCGAGGCCACTCTCTGAAACTGGTGGCTCCAAGGGTAAATCGTGACTGGAGGAAAAACTTTTTCTCTGTTTGGCTTATCCCAGATTGGAACTCTCTTCCAGAGTGGGCAGTCTCAGCAAACTCAGCCGAGACTTTTAAGCACGTTTTGTGTGGGCTCTCGTTTAAATGTTTCTTGGAGCAGCCGGGGTGGGATGGACTGTTGCAGGGGTCACATGGTGACTGACCAGACTTTGTTTTAGGATTGGTGTTAGTGGGATATGCTCCCATTCAAACTTCCTTGCCACATTTGTGGAGAAAGATTTTATTAGTATTATTATTAATTCATATGTAATGAAAGATGGCTGAACTATGACCGGATATTTATTTACGTTGCGATTAAAAAGTCTAGTAATGTAAAATACTTGGGCATTAATATTGATTCAAAATATAAATTTAAAGACCACATTGATCAACTAATTAAAACATTAAGGGGCATTATGCCAAAATTGTATTTATTTAGAAACGTACTGAATAAAAAAAATATAAATAATTTATTTTGCTTGGGTGTAGTCACATTTGAGATACTGCATTGAAATCTATGGTTTTGCCCCAAATTATTTGATAGAAAGACTTCAAAAAATTTAGAATAAAATTATTAAAATTCTATTTAAAAATAACACTAAATATTCTAACGAGGGACTGTATAAGAAACACGGCATACTGAAGGTGATCATGTTACGAAATTACGTTGTTTTGTTGAAGAACTATTTTCGTATCTTCAATAAATTGGATAAAAATATTTTATTGTACAGACGCAACACACTGCAATTACCTACACCGCATATTAGAAATATTTATTGTAAGAGCTGTAGTAACTTTTTTATACCCGAGCTTTTTAATAAATTACCCAAAAATCTTTTCGTTCTGACCAAGTTTGGTGTGGTGAAAAAAGAAATAGAAAAAAGTAGTTAATCGATAACTAAATAGCTAAATGTTTGCTTGGTAGCTTCACACTATCTAAAAACTTAACTTAAATATATTAGGAAAAATTAAAAGAACTTCTGTAACGTTTCTCAAATTACTAGTTCGCAAGCACTTTGTAACCACACTTTTGCTATTTTTGTAATCACATATTAATTTATTTTGTAATGATATTCACATATGCTTCATTTGTAACTAATTATTTTTTACTTTGTTTTGATGTGCTTTATTTTTAATGTAATTTACACTAATCATTTTCTTTTTTGCTTGCTTTTGTATTGCCAACCTTTCCGTTTATTTGATGTAACTTTACCACGTACACAAGTGCTTTTTGCTCTTCACGTGGTATTTTCCTTAGCCATAATAAAAAAAATTATTTCATATGTAATGAAAGATGGCTAAACTATGACCGGTTATATATTTACAGTAATACTTTGTCAATGTAAGTACATAGATTTCAATATATATTTTCTGAAACTGAGGAAAAGCACCAGATCCCCAGGATGCTTTTTTTTATAAACCAATAAAAAAATTTAAAAAATATGTTTGTATACAGGGTGTTCCGAAAGTCCCAGATAGGCTGAATAAGTTTTGAATGGATGAGAATTGAAACTTGCACCTTTGGGGACATCGGTTGGTTGAAGGTTCTATCTTTTGGCATAAGATACATCTCAGTAACCCCCTCATGGGGACTTTGTTGGGCGCCATTTTTGATTGGATCAACGTAGCGACGTTTTCTTAGCGCCATTTTTCTCAGCTCGTTGAGGGCTTTAATATGACGTGCTACTCGACCCCCTTCCCATTTTAAATTACTGAGTTGCGGCCCCTGGGGCCCCTTGGGGGGTTACTGAGATGTATCTTATGCCAAAAGATAGAACCCTAAACCCAACTGATGTCCCCAAATGTACAAGTTTCAATTCTCATCCGTTAAAAAGTTATTCAGCCTATCTGGGACTTTTGGAACACCTTGTATGTACCCAACCCTGAGTGACCAGGGTCTGAGACTTTTTTTTGTAATCGGGAAGATGCTGTTTTGTGGCTTGTCTGGTCATCACGGTCTTGTCTATCTAAGGTAAAACCGATAATAAACTTTTCATAATTTCTTTAATTTTCATCACTAGTACTACCAAACCATCACCCTCTTTTCAACTTTCCTAATAAATACGTGATGTGTACTGGCTTACATTGTGCATGGATGTGCTTTCGGTGCGTTCGAAAAGTCAAGTCAGGCAAGTAATAGTTATTGGTTAAAAACTATTCGTTATCGATTTTTAAACCACGGCTGCGATGATTTAGCCGCGAGACATGCAAATACGTCGAGGGGGCGAAGCCCCCGAGACAATTTGCATGTCGAGCGGCCAAATCATCGCAGTCGCCCCCTCGACGTATTTGCATGTCTCGCGGCCAAATCATCGCAGCCGTGGTTTAAAAATCGATAACCAATACTTCTTTAATAAATAACATATTTATATCAAGGTTGGGACGTCAAGCTAACTCGTATTTAATTAAAACGTGTTTGTGTTTTGTGAATATTTTTTCGAAAAGGCTGAAGGTCATTCCATTTTAGTTTACTGAGGATGGAGTGGTTGGTAGACCGACGAGTCGTTTGCATCCGTTTGTGGGCAGGAAGGATATGCAGCGTCGTTTCGTCGTATTTCACGCTAGCCAGGTCGCTTGTGTTTTCGAAGCTTTTCGGAGTGATAGAACTTCGATAAAAGGCTGCATGGATAGAATGACATTCTGGGAAGGTATGTAATTCATTTTGAGCATTTGTAGTTTGAGAATTGTTTAAAAACTAGGTAATAGGGTAGCGGTATGAATGAAGATCATTGCATTTTAGTTTGCGGAGGGAGGGGGAGGGGGGAGTTAACGCAGCGTAAATGGCTTAGATATTGGCCAGACGTATAAGAGTTTGCAGGGATGGGACTTCATTCCTTTTAAGTAATTATGTTTTCTGCGTTTTTATTGCGTTACGTTTTTCTTTTCACGATGTATTTGGACGTTGGTGTGTGTTCCCGGTCGCGTGATCCGGAAGTGTCAAAAGTGTGGGTTATTGGTAAAAGTGTGGGTTATCGGCAAAAGTGTGAGGTAACTTGATAACCCACACTTTTTGCGATGACGCTCACTTCCGGTGTTGGTTAACGGGATTTAACCAATGGAAATTTAGCATGGCGTTAAGTTAACGTGACGTCACAGCCGTGGTATAACGTCCAATAACAGACTGCTCAGTTGTTGAGTGCTACGAGCGTTGTCAAGACCACAAGCAGTTTACTTCGTTTTATTCATGTCGCCAATTCACTGACATAAACTAACCAAGAATTTTTAATGTCCATTCACTGAACAAAATAATAAAAAAAGCATGACTAGCAATGAAAACTTATTATAAAGCGATTTATATTAGAAAAAGTGATGGGGCCCACCTGTCACCCTGGTCCGTTGCCTATGAAATCAACCAGAAATGTTCAACGTTTAGTGTACGTGTTCACAACGTTTAACCAATGTAAAAGTCGTTGCATGTAGTCCTCTAGTAGAGGTTAAAAATTATGTGATATTACCGTTCAAATTTTTCGTGGAATAGTCCGGTTTTTAATTAAATTTTCAACGTTGGGTTTGGTTGGCTTAACGTGATTTAAAGAACCATCCTCTTTGTTTGAACTTTTCAAATCTGCTATTGCGACTCACAACTATCCTACCAGACTCACTCAACTATAGTTGCAGTTTCACACCTCCCCGATGTAGAACTAATAAATATCAATCTTCCTTTTTCACTCAAAGTATTAAGTTATAGAACGATCTGCCTGCATAAATCAAGAACGCCCATTCTGTTCAAGCATTTAAAAACCGAATTTACCAACGTTTCTTTAATTCCTAGTGTGGTCGACCCCCCCCCCCTCTCAATCCCCTCCTCCTCTCTCTTTTCTGCACTTTATTTATTATTTTTTGATTTATTTGTTTTCGTTTTAAAGCATTAGCATTACATAATTGTATTCTGCTTTTTGAATTTTTTTGTTTTTTGCTTGTTTGTGGTTTTATTTTGTTCTGGGTTAGGTGTAAGATTGGGCCTTCATGCTTAAACCTCGTCCTTTGTAAACTCTGGCGATACTATTTTCCTGTTTACTCTTTAATGTATTTTGTTTGTTTGCATAGTATTATTATTATTATTATAAAAAATATAAAATATTTTATAAAAGTATAAAATATTTATATAAAAACGAAATGCTAAAAAATTTGCAACATGATTTCAACATATTAAACTGCTGGTTAATAAAAAATGAAATGTATGTTAGTAATGAAAAAACATTTTACATGGACAAAACGGTTCCCAAAATGATTAACAATGATAATGCAAAAATTTTTATTCATGGAGAAGATTGCAAAAAAAAATGATAGAGGACAGGAAAAATAATGACTGTACAGACACATGTAAAATTTTAACTTGCAAAAACCAAGCGAAATATTTAGGTATATATTTAGATAAAAATTGGAATTTCAAATTACACGTAAGAACACTTATTCAAAAACTTAGATTATTACTTTCGAGAATATACTTAATAAAAGATGTTTTACAGGAAAAAAATAAACAAATACTATGTTATGCATGGATTGAAAGCCAACTTAGATATGGAGTTGAAGTATATGGACTGGCCTCAAACTATATTATAAATAGATTGCAAAAGATACAAAATAAAATAATAAAAGTTCTTTTTGGGAACGAAACTAGCAAAAATAAATCAAAAACTATAGATATATTTATACAACAAAAAATTTTACCGATAATAAAATTAAGAGATCAAATCATAATTACAAAAAATTATTTTTGCAATAAACATAAAAACCTTAATATTGAAAAACAACAAAGATTAAGAAAAAATACAATTAGATATAATTTACCACGATGGAATAATAAATACGGAAAAAGAAACAAAAGCTATTATATACCAGAGATTTTTAATAACATTCCACAAGAATTATTACAACAAAACAGCATTTGTAAACTTAAACCAGAGTTAAAAAAAACTTTTTTTTGCAAATATTTAAATAGAAAATAAAACTTTACCATGAAAATATTAAATAAAAAAACGGGCTGTTGATTTAATGTATGTTATTTATGGTATTTCTTTTAAAAATGTAATTAATAATTATTTGTTAAATTGAAAGGAAAGTAGGCTATTTGAAAGTTTTAGATCGTATGTAGATTTTTATGTTTTATGTTATTTATTGAAATGTAACGTTTGTATTTGCTGCTCAAACAAGCTAATTCAAGCTTCGAGCATTTGTGATGCAAATAAAATTATTATTATTATTATTATTATTATTATTATTATTATTATTATTATTATCACAAGGTTTAGTCAACACAAAAATCTCTTACATCTAGTCTTCTATTAGAGGTTGAAAATGACGTAATATTATCGCTGTAATTTTTGGTTGAATAGACGTGTTGGTGCTGAACCTGCAACATTGATGTTTGGTTGAGTGTACAGTATTCGACATTAAATTTTACCCATCTAAAAACTTGGCTTCGATGTAGCGCCCGTTTATGCAGTACTTTCTCCTGTCAAGGTATTGCAATGTTGGTCATGCATTGTTACGTTTTCGCTGGCAGGCCTTGTTAATAATCCCTGCGTACCAACCTACGAGCCAAATCACAACAATGATTTTTCTTTGAATCTAACTCTTGAGGTATAAGCAAACATCGTCGTTTCATCCGTGAACTGTAGTGAAGACGGGAGTTTGTGTAATTAGTTTATCAACTATACTATTTGTAAAGCCATTATGAATACAAGCTAATCTAGAAGTCCACTACGTTTGAGGTGAAGAGATGTGTGTGTCTCTTCCCCTCCTACATCATGAATCCCTCAAAATACTCGCACTGCCCTCTCGTCCCCTCCCCTTCCCCTCCTACTAAATAAGTTTGCATCCGAATTTATTTCTTTTTGGATATTTAGCAAGTTAAAAAAATTATGATTATGCATAGCGGAGAGCCAAGCTAAAACCATAGAATTTATGAGAATGAAGAGAAATGACACTGCAGATCCGAGTTCTATTACGGCCGCATAATACGTGAAAATATTTTTGGCTAGATGGCCGCGCAATGTGCTTCACTGCAGTCCCGGATGCTACGACGGGTGTTTGTTTAATTTCAGAAAATGCTAGGTTTGTCTACAGAGGTTGAAAACCACAACCACTGTCCTGGTTTCCAACTATTTTGAACAAACTATTTGAAATGAGAAGCAATTCAAAACTGAGACTGGAGTTTGCATGTAATCGGAAACCTACACAAGAGAGAAGCCTTGGGTTTCATTTCTGGATACCAGGCCACTGGAGGACCGGGGCACAATTTTAACACACAGAGGCCTCTCTCCCCGGTTGACATGCCAGAATAAAACTTTAAACTGGGGCTTAATCCCCCTCCGACATAATGGATAATATCGCGGCAAAATGATCACCCAACATCTTCATCGTTTTGAGTCACCCAAATCACCCAACATCTTCAACTGTTGTGCAGTTTTGAGTCTTGCCTAAACTGTATATAGTCTCGTTTCAGGTAAAGGCATTCTTGCTTCACTGTACGGCTGCATTATGTTTTCAGTGGTGAGATTGCGATATTAATCAATGAGCCTCAACAGCCATTTTGCCAATTCGGCAGCCTAAATCGTCGTGGCTTTATTACTTCCCTTAGTGAGGTGTGACGAGGTGACGACCGGGGTAATCTTCTCCCGTCTTACTAACGGCCTTGGTTGAGCCAGGAGGAGAAGCATGCAACTTCTACCAAAGTTGGCCCTGGCTTGAAAAAAATCGGATCTTTTTCCGCAACTGCGGAGTTACAACATACCTGGACTAATCGTAGTCCGAATAATATTTTTCGCACCGATGTATTAGGTTAAAACCTACACAGCGTATTTTTAACGTGGGTTGTCTTTTAAAATAGCAATGACTAGTCATTCCACAGTTTGCCGCATTTGGTAACAATTTGCAATGATAGATGGACCATGCGGTAATATTATCACACACACTCCTACAATACCAATGCATGCGCCATATTTATTTTCACTGGCTACTTGTTCTTTGTGATGAACCGTGAATGCAACAATGAAGTCGCATCAGCCCACCAACTTGTTCGAACCATAAACAATTGTTAAGCTATTGTTGCACCAGAAACAGTTAGGCGATGAGATGCAAACTACTGCTCCTTTAGAAGTGGGTAAAATTTAATGCCCAATACTGTACGTGATAAATACTTATAATCAACACAAAAAAGTGCTGCAGCTAGCCCTCTATTAGAGGTTAGAAATTATGTGATATTTACATTGAAATTTTGGTTTAAAAACGTGTTTGTGCTACTTGGAAAGTCTTTTAGGTTGATACTACATTTATTGTTTACGATTTGACAAAAAGTCCTTACTGTGTAGACTGAGTTTTTAAACTTTCTGATGTCGCCATGTAGCGTGTTCAGAAGGGCAAAGCACCTGGATGATTTAGATAACAGCCATGAAGAGGCATACCGTATACAAAATTACCAAAACTTCAACGTTTCTGGCCCAATCAAACTCATTATGTTCTAGAGACATGAATTTAAATAGTATGCAGTCAAAAAAACAGCAAACACCAAACAGATATCATTCTAAACCAACGGCGAAATTGGTACGATGCAAAGAAAATGGGCAACAGCATTCAAGATTTTGAGATAAAAAATAAAATAAAAAAGGCTAAACCGAAATGTACAAATGTTGTATGCAGTAAACGGCACAAACCGAAGTTTGGACCAGTGTGGTAAGCCGGTTAGTTATTGTCCCTGGTGGCGAAAAATAACATTGAATTCTGTTAAGAAAAGAAAATATTTATTAACAGTTGGATCACGAAGTGAAATACAGGATATAAAGCGCAATCCAAATTATTTCACGATTGATTCTGGTTCTCTTGCAAGGAATTTGAAATAATTTTTTTTGTTAGAGATGTCAGGTTAGTGTACGGTATTTTGTACATGCTGCACTAATGTATTGCGTAGGTCAAATAGTTTAAGAATGGAATTGTGGGTTCTAAGATGTGGGACCTGTTTCTAATCACTGGTGCAAATGTAGGGTAAAACAGAAATGGATAACCGTGGGAGATACGAGTTATATAGTAGATTTCGGTTAGGTTTAAAAAACAGATGCAGGCCTACTAAAGGCTAATCGCAGATTATTCTATTTTGAGTATGGAAGGGGAAAAGACCATGCTTGGGGAGGAATGAAAGCATACAGTAACTGAAGAGGCAAAATAAAACCAGGCCTCCTAAGGTTTAAAGAGCAAACATTCCATACAATAAGGTAGCAGTAATAGGAAAGGTTGGACAATCGTGCAAAAAGCCTGCCTGGCCCAAAGCCTGCATTCCGTTTGGTATTGCCAAGCATCATTATTAGGAAGTAACAGAAGATCCTGTATAAACAGAGTCGTTTATCTTGCTACCCTGAAAAGAGTAAATACATGTAGAACTTTGTCTGTGTATTAGCAGTAGGATATAACCCATAAAACAACTTAATGCTTGAAATAAAGAAATAGAAGAAAAAGACATACTAAGCCATCAGTGTCGCACTAAAACGTGTAGAAGAAGCTCTAGCTTGTTTTTAGCTGGCGCTACTTTTGCACGTGTTAGTGCGATGCTGTTGGCTTGCATGTCTTTTTATTCTGTTTATTTTATTAAGTTTTAGAGCATTGATTTTTTAATGCTTACATCCGTATATTTATGAGCTAAGTGTTTTTACTACTAATGTCTGTTAATTTTTCTTGAATAATGAATAATGAATAATGTCTGGGCTTTTTTTATACTTAGTTTTAAGCTACAGAAATGAAAAAAAAATCGGTTTATTGGTTCGATCTTAAGTGAGAGATATATCCCAATAAGAACTAAGACAAAAAAAGGCTATTATAGTCACATAAAAATATCTTTTGAAAAGCCATAGTCCTTGTAATACCTACATTTAAATCCATTAAAAGTTAAACTCGATTTATTAGTTCGATTTATTAGTTTGAAAAAAAATATTCCTTAAGAAAAGCAACAACAAGAATATTGTAGTCACATTAAAATAGCGTTCAAAAGGTCATTGGCCTTGTTCACACCCACGTATAAAGCTATACAATAGTAGGAAGGTTCATAAATTCGATCTGAAGGTGTGAGCAAAATTTTCTCAATAATAGCAACAACATCAAGAATGTCATAATCTCAATAAAATAGGAATGAAAGCGTCCTGGGTCTTGTTCATAACCATGTTTTACGCTATACAAGTTGAAAATCGGTTCATTGGTTTGATATCTATGTGAAAGGAAAATCTTCCCAACAAAAATAATAACAAGAATATTGTAATCACATTAAAATGGAGTTCAAGTGGCCCTGGCCATTTTTAAAACCAAATTTTATGGTATCAAAATTGAAAATAGGTTCATTGGTTCCATCCATATGCGAGACAAAAGTATAACCCCAGCAAAAAAATAACAATATTGTAATCACATTAAAATAACGTTCAAAAGGACTTCAGACATTTTTATGCCTACGTTTATTGCAGTGAAATAGTTTCGACACATCCCGAAATAACGCATTTCGTCGGTATCTTGAGGGGAAACTCTGGGTGGAAACTGACATTGTCCACCGAAAAAAAAAAAAAATACAAGAGTTGTAATCGCATTACAGTAAAATAGTATTCAAAACGCTTGGTCCCGGTTAGGACCTAAAGTTTAAGCTAAAAAATTGAAAATTGTTCCTTTTGTTCGATCCATCGGTGACAGCAAAATTTCCAAAACAAGAACAACAACAACAAGAATATTAGTGATAAATTTAAAATAGCATTCAAAAGGCACTAGGCATTGTTCTTACCTACACTGTAATTCAAAAGAACACCTCTTCAAAGAACACTTCCACATTAGAATTCTGGAACACTTGCCCTATGTAATACAGCCTAACATGATCTAAGTCCAAAGTTTTTGGAAAAAAAAGTGTAAATAGGGACCACTTTTCTGGATAAAAAATCCAATTCTGATTTTGAAAGAAATTTAAAGAAATTTGAAATATTTAAAGAAATTTTCGAAAAAGAACTACAGAAAATGCCAACTTTTGTTCAGTTTAGCAAAACATACTGGGCTATTTACTGTACTGTCTCATGGCTACAGTAAGCTCGTTTAGAAACATTTCGAAACGGGACCCACTTTTTAGGAATCGTAATCGCATTTCGGAGCCAGAAAAGTGGTCCCTATTAGCACTTTTTTTTCGAAATTTGGAAAAGTTGTTGACTTTGAAATATTACACGTTTAGAAGTTTTTGTGGACCATCCACCCTATATATCTAGGCTGTGGCCTAGAGGTGTGGCGAGGAAGAGGATAGAGGCTAATGGCATGGTCAAAGAATGGCTCTTGGGTTGGCGGCAATGGTCGTTAGTGGGACTAAACCCTAGTGTTTTGGTCGCTGTTGTAGGATGAGTTTGGTCAGCTGCTTTTGCCTAATATTCATCAAACGGCGTATTAGTTAACATGTGGATTGAATTTTGTATTCCCCAGTTTTGCTCATATTAACATGAATGTTTTCCCAGCTTTGCTCAGTTTGTCTCAAAGCATTTAATGCTTCCCTAGAATGCATCATACTAAAATTTAGTTCACGACATCTTTCTTCTTCAAGTGTTCTTTTGGCTGGTTTTGCATTGGAGTGGCATATTTTTGTAACGTCTTGAGCTCAACGCTCGAGCCCACTGACCTCTACGAGAAAAACTCTGTCAACCTCAAAAATATTTTGCATTCTCGACCATCCACAACTAAGGATGATTAAACAATCCTTTCTCACCAGAATGGAAACCAAACACCTGATTAACTACCCAGTCCGCAACAAAAATGTCTTCCTCACTGCTACAACACTCGCAGCAAAAGCAAACCAGACAAAAAGCACAATCCTATGGCCTAACTAGCGAGCCACAAGACACTAGCCAGGTACCAGACAATGCAGAACCAGATTCAGTAGTTACAAGGAAACTACTTGCACTACACTGCCCCCAAAACCAAGGCAGAAGTTGGCAAAAACCATGTGAGTGCAGTGCCATCTACGTGGGAGAGAGAAAGCGAGGAATGCAGGTGCGTTCACTGGACCACATCACTGCTCGCACAGGAGACCCCTCCAGTGGCATGGAAGCCCACCACGACAACACAAAACACTCCATAAACTGGGAAGGGACTGCCATTGTCCTGACCTCCAACTCAAGCAATAACAGCCACGTTAGAGCACAAGAATCAATTTCCATACACCACTCTAGAAAATATTTACCTTATTAACCTTCAACCTCTTATTAACCACTAGTCCACCCAAAAATACAGAGCCTCCTCGATAAAAAATGCAAAATCCATGGCACAGCTGAAAACAACACCAACGACGCACAGGTCACTTGCCATAGCAGTCATTGGCCAGAAGCGCTGAGCTCAAGATGCTCCAAAATCGTCCACTCCAAGATAAAAGCAACCAAAAGAATGCCTGAAGAAGCCAGACGTTGTGAACTAAATTAGTACAATATCTTTCGAAAAGTTAGCACAACCACAAACTTTTGAACTGGTAATAAAGTTTGCAAATAGCAAAATTTTCCGTCAATCATGGCACTGTACATTTCCTTCGATGTGTAAAGTAATTTAGAGTTAGGTAAGCTCGTAGTTTTACTGTGTAGTGGTAGCAAACACGCTTGCCCAAAATCCAGTTCTTCCTCTACATCCTCCCCCTTGCCGTCACCAGTCGTTCCTGCTAACCTGAGAGATGTGAACTATGCCGACTACAGTTGCAGGGCAGAAAACTAACAAACTGTTCCTCCTATTTTTAGTCTTAGGGTGGAGGTCAAAATGATTCTGTTGATTTCTATTCTTATATTTCTATAGTTACGGATTATTGTTATTAGAAAAGAAGATAAAGGAAAACCGATGTGAATTTTTGAATAGAAAAGTATTTTAGTGCGGCAACTGGTGTCTACTACCATTACTATGGCTATTTGATGACATTATTGGAATAAACTACATAAGTACAAAAACGCTCATTGAAAACATTTTGAAATTACTTCTGCGAACTACTGATCAATACAGTAAGCTTTTGCAGAATCTGGGTATTCCACTTTTGGCCTAATTCCACCTTCAGCTCCGGCCTGAGCAAGCAATCAATGATCGGATAGGAAGGCGCATAAATGTTCATTAGCGGCATGCCCTTTTCTTAAACTGGCATATATCAACAGTTTCTGCAGGTGTGAGTCCTTAAAAGTGTTGGATCGCAGCAATACAAACGTGTCACTCCAGTTGATTAGATGTTGCAGATTTATGCAGTGGAGGGTGACGTCATTCCTTTTGTCTTCCTTTGCCATTGCGTCGTGGTGCTCTTTAAGGAAAATCTGGAGTTATCTACTTGACTCACCCAAATACCCGGCCTCACAACCACCACAAGGAACGCAATATACACAATTCCCGTCTGGCGTGAAACAAGGGCCTTGGACCCCTCCAAAGACATAGGCTGCTGTGGGGGTGGATGGAGGGGGAGACGACAGGGAGGGAATGGAACTCTCGTTACACCCTTAGTGTTGGTGAAATTGGTATGACTCGTCGTAACAAAGATGAGCAGAGGATTTGGGTGGTTTTAGAGTAGGTATCAGGAGTATTGCCTCACAGGATCCATCCAAGGGTTTTGACCTAAGAAGCTTCTTAAGGTTTGGGGAGGGTCAGTGAAAACATCTAATGGCCTGCTATCCATCCACCCCATGGATATCCTCAGTTGTACCAGGCAAAAAAGAGATTACCTCCACAGTGAGGCTGTTCCTCTTCACGGCAATGGACTTTAATGAAACGTGCAAGACATTCTTGATTGCCAAATTGAACCAGGAGGCAAGGTAATTTAGAAGATCAAAAGACTGCAACGACTTACATGCAGGAAGTAAAGACCAGGTTCCTTCTTCTAAACTACCCAGACTGCCAGGTCAATCAGGCCGTCCAAAATGCCTAGAATGTTTTTGCTAAGTCCATTGGCAAAAAGAGCAGGAGTGGCCCTATAGAGGTCATCTCTTTTTTGGTAGATAGAAGTGAAGATTATCCATGTCGTGCTACAACAGCAGGGCATTAGAAGTTTTCGCCAATTCCCCTAAATCTTAAGAAGCTACTTTGGTCGTGACCCATGGATGAATCCCAGATTGACCCTCCAATGCCGTCCGAGTCTCCATCGCACCCCCACCTTCCCACCTCCACGTCCACCTCAACCCCCTGTTCGTCTTTGTCACAATGACAGTCATACTTGTTCCCCAGGAGCAAGCATGGTGCGGGAGTTCCATTCCCCTTCCGGTCCCTGTTGCAGAAAAATATGGGACTCTGTGTAACGATAATGACCCTATACTAGGCTAACTGACCGATAACCAAGCCGATCAACAATGACTACACACAACCGGGCCTACTCGTTCTATTCTCATTATAGCTACACTTCAATACACTGCTATGATTTACAAATAAACGTTCAGTAACATTTCTACGAACAATATCCTTTTATGTTCTCCAGAACGACTCAACAATAATTGTTTGTACCATCTTACAACCAAAAAAAAGAATATTCACTTGTTGTCTATTACAGCCTGTTGTCACAGTAGAGGGTTGCATACAACATCGATGCATGCCGAAATATCATTGTAAACCACATATAATGTTATATACACCTTTCTATTCATACATATCATTACTACATTTACTGTGTAATTTCATGTTTGTAGTTTTCGGTGCTGTATTATTTTACGGAGGTATTGATTTATTTTTGCCAAGGAAAACATCTTTTTCTCTTCTTGGCTACAGCCAAGCACTAACAGTAAGGTCCGGCAGTGTAGCCTTATCTTCCTCATCTCCCAAGAGTCAAGAGTGTCCAATGCATCATTTGACTGATTTGAGAAAAAGTAAAAGTGGAACATTGTTTGTTGTATTGGTAATAAGCTTTACAATACACTTCCATACAAAACACCCACCTCCTACATTAAAAAATAGTAACCTCGCCAGAATAGGACTAGAACAGCATTCCTGCACCCATTCTTATTTTGTCAACAAACTACGTCATTTTGCAAAAGATGTCAGAAGAGCCTCTGTAACAGTTCCCCCTTTTACCATAAGCATTGTATCTATTAATAAATCCCACCCCACTTTTGTAAGAGCTCTTAATTGTACTTTCGAACAAATCCAAGTGTGATAAACAACTTGTCCACCTGTTTCTGATCAAGGTCCCTATTGTGACATGTTTAAATGTATGTCACAGGTGTGTTTTAAAATAATAAAGAGGACATGCGAAAACTTACCTTTAGAGAACATCGGGGCTAAAGGATTGATGCCCCCATAAACTTGCAGTTTCTTGTCAGTAATGGTTTATCGCCGGTAATCAATGTAGTTTAATAACAACAACATTAATGTACTCTATCGCTAGCTTGTTGAAAGGAAATTGGTTTTATTCCAATTTGTGGACAGTAAGCTCCACTAGGCTTTCTCGCTGTAGAGGTTCCCACTATACTAAATCTCAATATAGAGCAGCTACTATTGTTAATAAGTTTTGTAAAAGTTAAATGCTACGAGCAGATGCTCCTAAATCTCAAGAATCAAGCATCGGTGCTTTGAGCTTTCGTCCGCCAGGAACACAGTCAGAGGGAACTACAGCCAAGGTTAAGCAAACACATTGTGACGGTAAGCAAAAGATTTGCTTTGCAATTAAGGTGGAACATTGGGCCATTTAGAGTATGTAACAGTAATATTTATTTAGCGAACTACTATGGGATCGCATATCCAATTTATTACTTGTTTGAAGGAAATAATGAGTAACTTGTGTTAACCATAGTAACATTTGAGTTAAACGTATGATACATTTTATTGACTGTTTGAAAAGTAAATATTGGAAAAAAGTTTATAGCCTAAGTGTGTGCTTCTTGGTGCAAAAACCAGTAATGTTGGAGAAAAGAATTCATTGCTTGATATTGAAAACTAGAGAGTGTAGACTACCATAAATTGCGAAGCTGAACTACAGAGCAAGAGCCCATCCAGAGATATCTACGTCATAAGCTACAGATGTTTTGACTGTTGGAATATCTGCAGAAAAAATAGCCTTTTAAGAATACCCGGGTCTTGTGAGTCAAACTTGGTGCTTTAAGGGTGTAGGGGGCTTAAAAGACCACCAAAAATGACTGTCATTTACTGCACATGGTACATGGTTGAAATTAACGTTAAAACAAACTTTAGTGTACCAGATTAAGGGCTGCCCACAAAAAGACACGAAAATTGGGCACCGTTATCATTTAAGACGCCATTACAGGTCAAGATGAAGACCCTTGCCAAAGTGTAAGGTACATGGTTGAAATTAACGTCAGAACACACTTTAGTGTATCAGAGTCATTGCTGCATATAATAGGACACAAAAAATGGGCGCTGTAACCATTTAAGATGACATTAAAGAGCAAGATGAAGGGCCGATGACCTCCATTTACATCATAAGGCACAGGATTCGAGTTACACAAAACCAAACTTTCGCGCACCAAAATCCTTGTAGCACACCATAAGACTGAACATTTGAGTGGTGTAACCATTAATGATGTCACTGACAAATATTAAAGACGGCCAGAATTGTCGTAGGGAACCTTGTTTTCATTCAACATTAATCTCGTTTAATGTTCAATTCTTGTGTGGGTCTATTGCAACAAGGGACCCACACAAGTATTGAATATTAACCGAGATGATTATTATGCAAAATTGCATACATCTGCTTGGATTAGTATAAATGTTGTGTAGATCACTTTACTAAGATAATCATATCAGACATATTATTATTAAAATAATATTATATGTGTGATGTGATTACCTTAATACATTCACCACATACAACCATTGTGCTTACTCTTTATCACAGAACACAGCGTCTCATTTCAGATCACAGAATAATCCATATCAGATCGGGTATGTGAGTCACTATCACTGTAACCCTCATCTTCATCGCTACTGATCTCTTCAGCAACTTGACTTCACCAACATCTTCTGAAGATTCATCAGCAGCATCCACATCTGTCTTATCAATCAATATGTCCACATGTTGATTGATTGTATATTGAGCTTGCATCAATCCCTCTCATCTTGTCTAATGGACGTGCACATTTCGGTTTGTATATACGTAAAGAAAGCCTCCTGTCTTGCTTCGTTCAAAGGTAGGTTCTTTTTGCCATACAGGGAAGACATAACTTGCTCGATTTTAAGGCAATTGTTATCGTTTACTGTTTCAGTTCTTCCTAATGATGCAAAAGCTTCCTGGGTTATCTTGTTCTTGTCGTGAAGTTCAAATGGCCTTAGTCTTCCTCGCCTAGAAAATAAAACTGTGCAATCGCATCCCACAAGTCATGAAAGGCTAGAATTGAATGGGATAATAAACGTCCAAGCTTTTCAAAGAGCTTGGTCGTACTTATGTACCGCATTGTACTCCTACTCTGCAATTCACCTTCGAGTCATACCTTAGTTCCCATATCAAGCTTTTTCGTGTTGCCTAGTACAATAGTCGTAACATTGGTATCTGATGTTTGAATGACAAAATTTGCAGGAGGGAGTACATGTGATAAATGCAACACCATCCTAGAGTCTGTCGCTTTATGGTTACTGCAAGATGAAAGGGATTGATGCGAGCTCCCTTCCTCCAAGCAAGGCTGTTATTGAGCAAAAGATACAGCGTACTTATTATATATATTCTATATTTAGAACAGTGCTGCTATGAGCTATACTCCAGGTTTTCTTCCTGTAAACAATAATCCCCTGCAAACCAAACCCTGGAGGACATATTGATAGATGAGACAGATGTGAATGCTGCTTAGGTATCTTCAGAATATGCAGATGAATTCGTAGTTGCTGAAAAGATTACTAGTGGTGAAGATCAGGGGTATAGTGATAGTGACCTACAGTCTTGAGAATCACTATGCTGTTAATCTGTTCTGTTCCAGTACCTGACCTGACATAGTCTATTTGTTAACTGATATCAGAAGCTCTATTCTGTTATATAAAATGACCCCGTACGCCACTGGTTGTGTGGGGTGATTGTATTAAGATAATCTTATCAGACAACTATATATTATTAATCGATCTACACAATACTCCTACTAGTCCAAGCAGACACTTCTACTAGTCCAGCGGACACGTATGTAATTTTGCATTAAATTAATCTCGAATAATGTTCATTGCTTAAGAGTGGGTCTGTTCCCTATGACAATTTTTACCGTTTTTAATATATGGTAATAGCGTGTTAAATTGCTACAATTGCTTAAATTCATGGCTACAGTTCCCAAATTTTGATTCTTATGATGTACAGTCACGATTCTGTTATACTAAAGTTTGTTTTAACTTTAACTGAACCATGTACCTTATGACATAAATGGTGGTAATTTGGGGGCAGTTGTACCTCCACCTCTTTAAAGGCATCTTAAATGGTTACTGCACCCAGTTTTCACGTCTTATTATGTGCAGCCATGAATCTGATACACTAAAGTTTATTTTCACGTTAATTTCAACCGTGTACCTTATGAGG
Organism: Lithobius niger; assembly: GCA_023313725.1. Taxonomy (NCBI): domain Eukaryota; kingdom Metazoa; phylum Arthropoda; class Chilopoda; order Lithobiomorpha; family Lithobiidae; genus Lithobius; species Lithobius niger. The sequence goes on along the minus strand of JAHWFP010206135.1, from coordinate 125,643 downwards.
TAACTGGCAGCCATTTTGGGGCGGGTCTACCTCTAACTCATTAATTGCATTTTAAATGGTTGGTTGCTGCACCCAATTTTCGTGGCTTATCATACGCTTCCACGAATCTGATACACTATAAAGTTTGTTTTGAAGTAATTTCAACCACGTACCTTGTGAGGTAAATGTCAGTCATTTGGGGATGGGTCTACCTCCAATTCCGTAAAGGTGTCTTAAATGGTTACAGTGCCCAATTTTCGTGTCTTATTATATGAAGCCATGAAACTGGTACACTATAGTTTGCTTTGATGTTAATTTCAACCATGTCCCATTATGACGTAAATGGCAGTCACTCTTGGCCCGTGGGACTTCCTCTTGATCTTTATGGCATCTTAAATAGCTACAGTGCCCAATTTTCGTGTCTTATTATACACAGCTATGAATCTGGTAGACTAAAGTTTTTTCTGACGTTAACTTCAACCATGTACCTTATGAGGTATATGGTGGTCACTTTTTGTGCGGGACTTCCTCCTAATCTTTAATAGCGTCCTAAATGATTACTGCACCTAATTTTCGTGTCTTATTACGTGCAGTCTTTAATCTGGTACACTGAAGTTTGTATTGACGTTAATTTCAACCATGAGCCTTACGAGGTAAATGACGGTCATTTTGAGGATCTTTTAAGCCCCCCTACACCCTAAAAGTGCCCAGTTTGACTCACAAGACCCAGGTAGTCTTAAAACGCTTACTTTTCCGCAGATAATCCAACTGTCGCAACATCTGTACCTTATGAGATAAGATATCTATGCATGGGCTCTTGGTCTGCTGTAGAAGATATAGTTTTAAACTATCTGAATAAATAATTTAGTTTTGATATTGAATCTGAACCATTCGTTTCTTGTGTGAATGATTTGATAAATCCTGTCTGGAAAATGCCCCATTGGTATCACAGTTACGTAATTAAGGATTGATATAATTAATTGTTGGGTTTGAGTGATAGCCAATAGTGATACCTTTCTCTTTGGGTTTTAAATGGTTTCAGCCCACTTGTGTAACTTCACGAGAGCGTGCGTTTCACTTTGGGTTAGCAAATAAATGGTTCTTATTTAAAGTCTTAAGGACAAGTAATAGGTGGCACTGCGTACTCACAGTAAAGGTAATTACATAGGCTCTGCGTTATAAATAGCAATGTGACAGCCACCCACTCCACCCAGCAGCAGCCAATGTAACCCGTCCAGGGCCTCAATTGTTTCACCGAGACGGAAGTTTTGTGTTCCCTATGGTGTTGTGAGGCAGGGTATTTGCATGCGACGTGGAGAAACGAAGCAAGAGCACAGGAACGCAGCAGCACAGGAAGACCGAAGGAATAGGATCGCCCTCCACTGCATTAACGATACTTCTGTCTTGCTGTGATCCAAGACTTTCAAGGACTAACAATTCAGAGCCCTTAAATCCCGAATATCAAGCCTCTATACATTTCCAGTTGTTACCTTATAGTGCATAAAGCATTTAGAAGTAAAGGTACTGCGAAGCTTTTTGCAGGGAATACCCCCTCCCTAGGTAGTCGTACAACAAAGGATACATAAAGTTTCGAATTAGATAATGGAGCTCTGAAAAGGGAAATACCTGATTTTATCCGACGGGCTAATTGAACAATTCGGATTAAAGGGCTCGGATTTAATCTGGATATCCCACGCTTTAGAAGTTTGTGGATCCGTGCAATTTCATTTCAATACCATAACTCCTCAAATTGTTGGTGACGTTAAAGTGCATTTAGTGTAAACAGTTAACGTAGATGGTGAGGAGGAGGAAGGTACAGACCCCACATTTTACAGACTGCATTTTTATCCTTTATTAACGGAAGCTAAGCATAATATCACAATAGATGTAATTGATACTAAAGCCCCCTATTCATTGTGGGGCCTTCAGTAATGTCATCGTCAACTTGCACATGAGGGCTATAAAAGAATAGGTAAGTTTTGTAATCTCGTCTTTGTTATGTCATCAATTATTACACAGGTCAGACTTGGGGATATCACCATCTTCACCGGAAGGCCTTTGCAGTCAGGTAATGGACTCGGAAGTTTGGTCAGCTCCCTGAAGCTCACGGCCATACCCTTTTTAAGAAACATAGGTAGCTACTTTGGTAAAAAAAAAAAAAGCCCTCAGCATAGGTTTCCTGACTATTAGGCCTGGAAACACTATAAATATGCTGCGAGAGATATGTTCAATGAAATTGCTAGTGATGCAATGAGTAATATAGGAAAAAGATAACCATGTGGGTCTGGGTTAAGGTACGCCTGTTCGGGTTTAAAACGTAAACGTTTGTGTGAAGGTAAGACAAGCAAGAAAAAAGAAGGTTTCTACAAAAACTGTTTTAGATTAAGGGAAGGGTGTCCATGTAAACCTTCGCTCTCATCCTGCCAGTCATTAGCCAGCCACTATCATGAGTATCACAAGTCCATTTTCCTGCGAGTATTTGTTGACCTCCTCCCCCTGGACCTGTTTACTGTCCAACCAACGCAATTTTTCATTAAAAACACCAAAATATGAAGAGCACAGACAAGTTGTGCCAATTTCAGCGTTTAAGGTGATGGATTTTACAATACCTGGAAGTTAAAGTTACGTAATCCTGTCCCAGGTTTTACTAAACCTGTAGGTACAAGAATGGTTGTAGGTGATGGAACCGATTTGATGGCTGGCAAGAGTCTCCAGACTAACGTGTCTAAGTATGGCTTCATCCCATGTTTTCACAAGTGGGCATTTTTTTAATGGGAGACTAGCTGGCAGCACCAACGACAATTATGGTTTTAGGCTTACCTTCAAACATCACTGAGTTACTCTACAGAAACAAAAAATACTCTCACATCATGGTGTACTCCTACCCAAATACAAGCTCATATCACCGAAAGTGCTACCATTGAATTAATGGGGCGAGTTCACCACGATCTAGCCATGCAACCTAGATTGATTTGACAGTATACAGAAATAAAGTTTAGATTTCTTCCATTTATATCTGAATGCTGCTGGTATAGCTCCCAACATCAAACTGACTGCTGAGTTTTTGCATGCTGCCTAAACGTACACAAGGTAACGCATTCACCAAACATTTTATTAGCACACACTCGCGTACTGTAGCTGTTTGACGTGCACCCAGCGTTAGCCATGGCGCCAGAAGGAGATAGGGTCAATTTTGCTAGGGAAATCCTATCGGAAATCCTAAGTTCTTTTACATGCCACAATCGACATGAGCACGAGAAAACACAGGGCCCTTTACTGCCCGAAAATGTCAGGGGTGGTTGAGGCCGGAATCAAACCCGGGACCTCTGGCACAGGAGACCTCCATGCTAACCATCAGGCCACCTTGCCTCTCACACTCTCGTACTGACCAAATCCTCGTCTACCAAATATCCATATAGAAAGACCGAACTTAGGACGCACACAGAGGGTGAGAAGCAAACAGGTGGAAAACCCTTTTAATGGAAATGTTCCCGGTTGAGTAATTGTAGGTATGACGAGACATCTTGGCTATAATGGTATTTACTATCCTTTCTATTTTGAAACTATTTTGAATTACCTACGAGAACTTCACTAATGGATATTGTATATTCCGATTTGATCTCGTGGATTATCACCATACAGATGAATCATTTCATGTGTTACTGGTGAAGAACTACAGTGTAAGAATTAAACTAACGTTTTCTGCTAACTAACTAAACTTTTACCATGTTGTCTCTCGGGGAGCATGAGACTATTTTGGACATTGACGGGGGAAAGAACATGTTATACACGGAATGAACATCTTCGAAATCAACACCAATTTGATACCTAGGTTTGCTTCAGTTTTAGACACCTTTCCGGTAAATCATGGGACTAACATTTGAGGTTGGATTGTCATTAGTTTGGTCACTTGCGACCAAACTGGCATTCACTGGGTCGCATTAGGCACCTGAATATTTTGACCACCAGTCTGCTGCCCTTCTCTTATTCAACCGTTAATTACTTGAATAAACAGTGTTCTAAGAAGTGGTGGAGTAACGATGTTCATTTTCAATCTTTCAACACTCGAGGGTGTGTCCATTATTGTATTTATTACACATTAATTAGGTGTTTGGGACACACTGCTAACACTATCGTTGCTGCTCTTAAAGCCGAGACAAACCGTGATTAGTTTGTTTACAAATTTGTAAAGGCTCTGTGCCAATAAAATGAATTGTGAAACTCCCAAGATATTGTTTGGTTTTTTTCTTTCTTTTTCTTTTTTCTTGCTGTATATATTTTTTATATTTTCTTCATTTACATTTTCATGTAGGTTCGTGCTTTCCTATAAATACTCGTTACAATAGGATAGCTCTTCATTTTGGCCTTTCTAAAGAATGGATCATCGATGCCTGGTATGTGAAAGAGATGCCCTTCACCAGGGGTCTACCCAGGCACGTAAGACGACCCTAAACGGCTAGACCCTTCATTTGTGGTATCTACTGTGCTTTATTTACCATGGGTATGAACTGCTGATTTCATCTTATAACTGGCCCCATGTGAAGGCAGACCTTCGAAACACAAGACTCATTTGTGAAACACAATGCTCTCCACCATTCGTCAGTTCTGCAGGAGCTGTTGGACCGTTGCACGACCAATCCTCAGCTTTCAACAACTTATTTAATTGCTATGTTTACGATGAGCCCTCGTCTACACTTAGTATTGAAGAGTATTTTGCTTCCTTCTGATTTTACTTGGCCAGTTATTCGCAGTGTTACAAGGTCGGCTTACACAATTCAAATTTTATTGTGCCTCAAGTTCTTATTGGAAAAATGATGGCCTAAAGGAGAGGTCGTAACCATGTCCGTGTACCTATGCTTCAACGTGTTACCCATCCTTACTCTGCATGACGTACAATGTGCAATTAAAGCAGTCATTGCTAAAATCATCTACCAGTCAGACGTGTTTTATCAATACGGGTTAGGTTTGATGGGTCAAAATTTTAGCGTTGTTTACTAATGTGACCATGGGCAAGTTACTAAACACCTTACTCTGGTCGGTGTGGAATCGTTTTGTAGGTCAAATAGACGACCTACATGTATTTAACGTGAAGTCTTTCAATAAAAAGTGTTTCGTTTATTTCGTGTTGACTGGATACTATCCAGCTTCTCCTAATCCTAACTGAGTCGAACATTATACTGATATGAAAACACTCATAATTTAATGGGTATAAGTTTCCCTTCTCTGCACGAAAATGCAAGGGTTGAATCACAAAATAACGTAGCCATTTTTCTATACGGGTACGAGCATCGCAATATTTTCCCTTCATTTCAGTAATCATGTGAACAGTCCTGAGGTGATGCTACTCTTGCTACTTAGCACTACTACTACATCAAGGAGTTTTTTCATATGAATCATACTGACAATTTAAAACACGTTTGCCCATATTGCCTTTCTTCATTTTGTCATGTGGACTCTTAAACACTTGACCTATGTAGTTCTTACAAAGTGCAACTTAGTTATGCCTGATAAACCATTCATGGAATGTACGCACTATGATTGACAATTACGTCATCCCTACGTCATGAACACAGATTTAGAAACCATATTAGCACCCTTGCATGCTTGCTAGTCAAACCCATCGTGTTCATTTACTCTTAAAACACAGTTTCATTTCCTTATGGGTTTGCCTATATTGTCATTGGTCCTAGTGGTGAGGTTCATAAAAAATGTGTATACAGGGGGAAGATCATATGGATGAGATTTTCAAATCGATAGAACACGAGTATGACGTCATTAGGTACATTAAAGTCCGAAGTTGTGCTAATGTTACTCAGTGACGATGATGTCAAAACTTCAATGGAGCAATGCATTGTCATATTAATTTGTGATACACCATTTGTAAACAGTCCCTTCAATATTAAGGGACAATCCTCGGAACCCCTTGACACAACGTGTCCAAGCTTTGCTTTCCCGCTTGCCTGGCCAGCGGAAAACCGTGCTTTTCTGCTGGATCCCGGCCCATGTTGGGATAGCAGGGAATGAACAAGCTGATTCTGCTGCGAAAGGGGCCCTTTCTGGCCCTCTCGGTAGGGATCTCAGCCTTGTTCCCTCAGATGCCTTTCCAACTCTGCGTCTGAGGGTACACGCTTTTTGGCAAACCTTGTGGGACAGACAGGACGGTAATAAGTTATGGGCCATTAAAGGCACTGTCGAGGAGTGGCACTCGGCGTGTCGCCGCAGTCGCCGTGAGGAGGTTGTGTTGGCCCGTTTGCGAATTGGTCACACTCGACTTACTCACTGTTTCCTTTTGCGGGGGGTTGACCCTCCTGAATGTTCTTGGTGTCGACGGCCACTTACGGTCCGGCACTTACTTGTTGATTGTCGCCATCTTGATGGTGTTCGTCGTCGGTTCCATCTTCCGCATGACATTGCGCGTCAGTTGGGCGATAAGTTTGTCCTCCTGTCCGGTGTTTTTCAATTTTTGCAGGAGGTACAGATGTATGACAAGATTTAGATTAGGGGTTTGAATAACATCTCTGTAATGTGTGGTGCAGTGGCAACCTGGACCACTGCACTGTGACTGAGGTTGGCGCTAATGACCAAGTTGTCGACGCGCCATTAAGCCTCAATCCCCCCCCCCTTCAATATTAAGATGCGAGACCACTGTCACCATGGACCATGGACCATTGTGCCCATTGTAAATGGGCACTGCAGGGGAGTGGCCCACAATTATTGCAATCTTAGTTATCAGTATAAAAATGAAAATAAATTTCCAATTATGATGCATTATATAAAAAATTATGATTCGCATTTAATCATCAGAGGTTTAAAATATTTTAGTAATAAAAAGATTTTTGTCATTCTACAAAATAGTGAGTGTTTCAAGGCAGTCAATGCCGTCTTATCTTATTTGGTAGACACTATAAATGAATTTCCCGTATTAGAACACGTTTTCCTCAACACTCATCAGTTATTGAAGAGGAAAGGCATTCACGTGTATGATTACCTGGTCGAATTTATTAAGTTTCAGGAAACACATAGTCACATACGGACAAGTGTTATTCGTATGCTCTTACCGTTTGGGGGCTACTAATTGCATTATACTAGGTCCAACCACAACCTCTGCATTTTAGTGGTTTTGCATTGCTAACTGACTTCTCCGAACATTTTGGGATATTTGTATGAATCAGTATCGTTTTTATCCTTGCCATTTGTACACATCGCTTTTGGATTAAGTTAAGAAACTGCTCTGCATATGACGGGGACTAAGCTTGAATTGCTTAGCAGCATTGACAAGTACAGTTTATTAAGTAAGTGGATTCAAAGCTGGGTTTCCATTATTCCTAAGGTAGTAAGGCAAAGCGAATAATCCTCTCTTACTTGAGTTTGACCATACTAAACTGACTACTTATAGTCTACTACGATGCAATAAATTTATTTGGCTATTGTGCGTGTAAGCCATTTCCATATTTAGACTTAATAAATAATAAGTGGATAAGTGGCTGACTGAAGAGGAATTGGCATCCTTAGATGTACTGAGTCTACCCAAATATAGCACGACTGTCTACCTATGCCAAGTGAACTTGCAATACCCAGATTCTTTGCACGATGCATGTTCCGATTATCCCTCAGCTGCTGAAAACATAGAAATAGCGTTTGATATGTTGTTACCATTTAATGCAAACCTGGCTCAACATACTAACGCCTTGTTTCACAAACTTGTCCCTCATTCAGGTCCATGCAAAGATTACGTTCACTATCTTAGGAATGAAGCTTGTTACCTAAAGCAAGAAATGGGTTTAACTAGAATTTCCAGGGGGATTAAGTTAACGGAACGAGCGTGGCTTAAACCTTTTATTGATTTTAGCACTGACAAGAAGAAGGAAGCTACGACAGAGTTTGAGTAGAACATGTACAAATTATTTTGTAACAGTATACATTGTAAGAATATGAAGAATGGGCGGAAAAGTGTAAATATTATGTTGTCTGTTTGTGAGACCGAAGCATAAAGTTTAATGAATTTACCCTCCTTGACATACTGAAATCTGACCAGATTCTCATTAAGATGCACAAACTTGAGGTAATTCTAGATTGACCTGTGTACATTGCGTTCTATATATTGGAACAATCTAAACATATAATGCTTAACTTTCACTTTAATTTGAAGAAGGAACGATACGAGGCTAGAAGTTACTTTCTAATGCCTGATACCGGTAGCCTTATGTATGATGTCGAAACAGCAAACATTTAGGCAGATATGAAAACCTCATTGCATTTGTTCGACACCAGCAATTATCCTAGGGACCATTTTTGTATAGCAAACATAAGAAACATAAGAACATAGGAGACCTTTTAAAGACTAGACATGTGGAAACTTTATTTCAGAATTTGTTGGTCTGAGGCCAACTTGTTTTCATTGGAATATTGTGTTCAGAGGAATATATTGAACAACATTGTGACGTACATAGACTACTTAACTTGTTTACGTAAACAACCACCTTTTCCTATAAACATACTTCCTTTCGTAGTTTCAAACACCAGTTATATATGAAATTACAGAAAAAGTTTGTCTTGCCTGTTGAAATGTCACGTGCTAGGCAACAGGGTACACACGCTACTTTACTGTCATTATCCTATTAGGCCATCCCTTTATTTCTGGCAATTTTGTAAATGTGTTAACTCATTCGCCGACCTTGAAAGGTCTGTTATGTAAAAAGGTTGGCTCTTTAGTTGACTGAAAATTCTGTACGTAGTATTGGTGTAATAAAAACACAAGAAAGAAGTTAACAATGTGTCATATCTCAAATAACTCAAACGTAATTGAATAAGTGGTTCCCTTTCTAGGATGTTGGCTGAAGTTCAAGTTCCAATTATAATTAAACATTCCTACAGACAAGTCTTTCTACTGTCTGCCAGCTGCCGAGGGTATGGGTTTAAGGACTTTTAAATTCGAAATTTGTGTACTTCATGGTGGAGACGAAATTAAAAGATTTGAATCTACTTGGAGGTTTTGGACAAATGCTAGCAGGTGCATGGCTGGGGAAAAAGCCAAGGAAAGGACGGTGTCGGAAGAATCCCAACATTCTAATTGGTCTGGAATGTCGCTATATGAATGTCTGGAGAAACAGTTCGACAATTCTTTGAATTATCATATCATGATGAAAGATCAGGTAGTATCTTTCAATTCTAACGAAAATGCATATGTTCATTGATTTCGGTGGTGATCTTCAAATTCCCACCCCTGCCCTAACTTTCTGGCTCTGTCAGTATAATGGCAGGTAACTCAGACAATTTCATTAAACCTGCCGCTTAAATTGTGTTGAAATCAAGAGCAATGACCCACCTGACAAAAACTTAACTCCTGTAGGAATGCCAGCTAAGCTGCTTTCAATGCAAAATCTGACCCTCAATAACGTTGAAAATGTGTAACTAGTTGGACTAGCCGGCTAATTCTAGTCCGCTCATCCCCATGTTAATTTCCATAGGGTGATTATTCATCGATACCGAGTTAACGGGAAGGCTTCCAGCTATGAAATTGGAGGAATGGCTACAGTACGATACGAACTGCGTACCTTTTATGGTTTGGAGCCTAGGGGTGTAACGAGGATGGCGTGGGATTGAGCGTAAGTACGAAAATATTGTTATAACCATTGTTAGTATTGTTGGCATCATCTCTCATTGGACAGCCAAAGTTCGAACAATGACAATGTGTATACTGATGTGCGTGCCTTGACACACACTAGTGTAACACGATGAATCTAAACAATGTTGCCAAAGAAATTTTGTTCACGTCCAATTCACGAAAAATAAACCATCTCTAAAAACAAAGCAAAATAAACATGGGCAAAAACTGGTGATGAGACCACCAAGTAGAGAGTGGTTTGGCCCTTCAAAGGAGTGACGAAATAAAACAAATTACAACAAAATTAAAACCAAACCAAAAATCTATAAGAGGTGACTAAGTTGAGAATGGTGTGACCTATAGGCAAAAGGTAGTAGCAAATTGTTGAAATCTAATTTCTTGTTGACATGCCACTTTATTAGACATCTGCATGGTAGCGGAGTTGAGTCTAATATACAATTTTTTAAAAAGGACTGATATCATAACAAAAAAACAAAACTGGTAAAAGGGGCCGCCAAGTTACGAAGGGTTCGGCTCTTTAAAGGAGTGATATCAACACACCAAAACATTCGCCAACTTAATCGCACCGAAAAATACTTTGGACGTTGAAAACTTGAACATTGCTACCAAAATTAGCAATGTTCTAGTTTTCATTTTACCTTCGAATTATTAAGCGGTGCAATTAACTTGGCAAATGTTTTGGTGTGTTGATATCACTCCTTTGAAATGCCGAACCATTCGGAACTTGGCGGCCCCTTTTACCAGTTTTGGTTTTTGATATGATTTAAATCTAGTGTTGGAATAGTGATTCCCGAAGTGATGGTAAAATTTTTCCAGCCTTCCGCTTCCTTTGGCTCAGGTGTCAAGCATATAGTTTGTTCCACATTATGTTTGCAGAAAACTGACTATATGACGCCGTGTTTCTTTCCACTCCGAGTACAAAAACACGTAAATATCCAACTCGTACACTCTAACAGTAACTGTGTAGAGTCTACAAGTGGGATAGCAACATGTTTTTGCACTGATAGTGCAAAGAAACGTGGCATTATACAGTGAGTTTCCTGCAAACATAATGTGGAACAGAGTATAGTAAACTCGATACGCACACACCACCATACGTGGAGGCAGACCTGCCGTCCACGAGCCAATGATCTGCCATTGATAGGAACATTATTGCTGTTGCATTGGGTGTGACTGTTAATTTTCGATGAGTCATTTAAGGTTGATCTTTCGGTTTCTGTTTCTGCCAGCGAAGAAGGGATGCCTTTTATTCCGTGTGGCCCACCTTTGCCGAAAAAACATGTTGGCAGTGCTTCTCTATTAAAGAATGACGAGTTGAGTGTTGTAAATAAAAATGACAGTAGAAATATAAAGATAAAATCGAATGACACTGCCAAGAAAAAAGGGGAAGATGTGACAATAAAGCAAGGGTTGTTTAAACACTGTAACCATAATTATAAAGATGGGACAAGGTTGGAGAGTAATTTGGAACAAAACTCTCAGTTGGTGAAAAAATTTGTATTATGTAGTTAAAAATAAGTCATGAAAATCACAGTCACATAAGTCACTAGTCTCCCAATTGATACATAGTTCTGGACAGACTAGGCTCACGTCTCCCATGGAGCAGGGTCAGTCGAATGCTTCACAAACACCTAAAAATAAGTAAAGCTTAAATTTTAATGGTGTTAAGTCAGAGATTGACAAAACAGTCACAACCCAACTCTTATAAATCAAGGTCACAAAAATTGGATGCATAGTCGGTGTCAAAGACGAAGTCGTTGTTGCAGTCAGGAAAATTGGGTTCTGGGAAGTTGTTGCCGTTGTCACAATCAGAAAAGAAGCCACAGTTGGCAAAACTGGTTGACAAAATTCACAGTCGGTATCGTAGTCCGGAAATAAGTCACTGTCGGGAAGTAAACAGTTGGTGAAGTTGAAGTCACAGTTGGGTATTTCGAAATTGGAGGAAGTAAAGTTCGTGAAGTAGAAGTCAGAAATTTCAGTTTAGGTTTCCGGGAAGAAAGCTGAGCCGCGTTGTAACTCATTCGGAGTGGATGCTAACTAATCCAACTTGGATAACTGATTGAAAAACGGGAAGACTGAAAGCAAAGCACTTACTAAAACTGAGCACAAAAGGTGATAAAACTGGAGAGGAAGATATTTATAAAACGAAGTGTGATGAAGAGAGGATGACTGGTGATTTGTAAGAAGAGTAGAATGCTTAGGAAGGGAGGTGGATTATTATAAAACCGGGCAAGATTGGAATCTTTTGTAGCAATGGTGTATTATTTCCTGCCTATGATGTGTTGTAGAAAATATCAATTAAGGCAATTAATAAATCTGATCTGCCAAGGGCATGGTTGCATACTCTGACGAACCACAGTACCTTCTGGCCCATTTGATTCAATCTCAGGTGCTTTTTAGAATGATGTTGGATCAAGGATGTCAGTTCTGGGAGGGTGGCCAAAAAAAGGTTTTTCGGACAACCCTTCCACACCATGATTATAGTAAATGAATATTTTTCTACAAGCCAGTAGGCCATGAAGTCCTTAGAAAGAAATGTTACAATGGAATTTTTATCTCACAAAGTTAAAACGGAGCACAAGTCTTAAATGTCAAGAACAGGAGTAGTCAGGATAGGCACAGCTCAGTATAAACAGGAAGAAAGAATACTTCAGAATAGACTCGGGGCAAGTTGACGTGTGGAACTTACTTACTCGGCAGCCATGGCACCAATTTAGAGATACAGGGACGATCCAAAAGAAGATAGAGAAGAGAGATTCTTGACAAATGATTCTTGAGAAGAGAGATTCTTGGCGTCAGCTTCTAAAAAAGGGTGTATCCTTCAATGCTGATTTGGTGAACTGGGAATAATAGGCGATTATGAATTATACTTTAGCATCCGCCTCTGCCATCCATAAAGACATAGCCATTTAACGGAGGTCACTTCCTTTCCATTGCTCCTGCCATCTTTTCAATGGAAAGATACTTGAAATTGCTCCAGCGCTGGGAGAGAAAAGCAAACCATCAGTGGGACCCCCAATGACAGTCAGGGACTAAGCGAAGTTTTGGAAGATTTAAGAGGGGTACTTTTTGAGGGGCAGCAGAAGGGACTATATGGAAAGGGTGCAATACCTGGTGTCTTGTCTCTGGTTTTATCTTGAAGTGACGAAACGGGTGAAAGAAATGTTGGCTTCTAAGTCATCTAAGACAGGACTTAAAACACGGCACTGCTTTTCATAAAAATTGATAAGAAGTCAAACGTCCCTACTTCGGACCATCTTTCTCATCAGGGGTGGCCTGTTGGATCTCAGAAGTTATCCAAAAAAGCTTATTTAAACAAGCAGTCGGGAGAATCTGAACCACTTATGGGTAGAGCAAATGAAGTTAGACCAACTGCGTTTTTATGGGCATTTGAAGAATGGAACATCTCTGCCGAACATTATGATTGCTTGCTCATGGAAAAATAGGAATACATTTATCAGCCTGAGGAAGGTCAGTGAAGAGGGTAAGTGAAGCCGATAAAGGGGTAAGCCCAGTGTACATAGTAGTGGTAGGCAGTCAAATCTCAACATGGTGAAGACAACTGCAAGGACTCTGAATCATGGAATAAAGACATGAAAAGGTAATATGTAAACGGTTCTTAGGTTACTGGTAGATGGTGGGAAGTAATATTGGTTCAGAACTCGGGTTTTATATGACTCACCTACATATTGGACAAAGTCACCTTATTAAAAATGGAGGTTAGTATTTTAGGAGTAAAGTAAAAGCGGAATTTTATACAATAAAATAGTTTTTGCCTATCCTAAAATGCTTACCTCCATGAAGCCGCCCACCAGCCCAGTTCTTTCCAACAGGGTACCAGAGGTACACAACGAAAGAAAGAGGATAGTGGCACAGTCACTCACAAGTAGGCGCTGCACCATGGTGGCAAGCTAGTGAATGAGATTTAGATTATTTGGAGTTTGGACATTCGGCTATATAATCCAATAACATGATTAACGAAATAAAAATGGAGAAAAAATTTAGGAAAAGTAAAAACCAATTTTAGGTATAAAGTTTTTTTTTTCTTGACTATATTCAGATAAATTAAATAACCACAAATGATAATATATGAACGAATCATAATATCAAATAATGAAGATGAATGCTTTCACAGATGTCTGATAAACGAGACTGAAGATTAACGAGATAAAAAGATTTGACATAAATTAGACAAACGAGACGATGATGATGAAGTAAATTTAGGCTGGATATCTAATATTTATTCTAACGTTTAGGATGTAATAATAATTATTTTGGTGCTAGCCTAAGTTCTCATCATCAGAATGCTTAGAATAAAATTCGTTTTTGCAGTTTTATTCGTAGGGTTACTATTCAAAATTATTGTGTCCACAGAACACTCACAGTATTTGATTGTTATTACTACTCACTCTACTATTGCTTATTAGTTGACTTAAACAAATTTAAGGAACTTGTGTTTTTCATCAGCAAATGGTATTGATTCAGTTACGAAATAAAGAACAAGAGTACCAATAACCCCCCAAAACGCTGAAGTCATTAAAATAACTTTGAAAACGCTATTAGCCTTCTTAATATCCACATTTTTTAAAGAAAAAAATTCAAATCGGATTATTCTCCATCTCTAGAGGAGAATAAAAAATTCCAACAACAGCAACGACAACAAGAATCCAATAGTACAGTCATATTAAAATAGAATTCAAAGCCCTGCTCTTTCAAATTAAGCTATAAAGTAAAAAAATTAATTTATTAGTTCGATAGCTAGGTGTGAGTAAAATTATCCTGACAGGAACAAGAAAAACAACAAGGATAGTATAGTCATATTAGAAAAGCATTCAAACAGCGTGGTCGTTAATACCTACGAAAATTGAATATCAGTTCATTGGTTCCATCACTTGGTGAGAGCCAAATTTCTCAACAACAACAACACCAACCAAAATATTTTCGTACATTAAAACACCGTTCAAGAGAACGTGATACTTGTTATTACCTTAATTTTAGGCTATAAAAATAGAAAATTAATTCACTGTGTCGATCTTTAGGTGAAAGCAAATTTTTCCATCTGGAGGAACAACATCAACAAGGATATTGTGGTCACAATAAAATAACTAATGGATTTTGGAGGCCTTGTTCATACATATGTTTTAACCAACAAAAATTAAAAATCTGTTCACTTGTTCCCAAGAATCCTAACACCATCAACAGCAAGAAATGGATATTCTGTTGAAGCTAAATGGTTCGATTTTTGTCATTAAAATATTGAATATTGAATGCTGCAAAATATTTATGAGACAAGTCCAAATACAGAATTTTATTGGTCTATGTAAATTACGGAGAAACTACATCTTTCAAAGTTCGAATTTTTACTCCATTAATACGTTACTACGTTTTCTCAGTAGGAGAAACTAGGCAAAATGGTTGCATAAAAAATATCGTCTAGAAAAATGTGGAAAAATGCCTAACTAAAAACAGAAGAAACCCAGAAGAAGAAATCGCAGGGAAAACCCAAAGAAGATAAGCCAAACGTCATCGGGAAAAATGCCAGGAAAAAAAGGACACAGGTAAATACAGTGCGGAAGTAATTTCTGGTAAAACTCCATATCCACCTCGTGAAATTCGAGCCTCTTCCACTGAGCTAAAGCAACTGCCCAAACCCATTGTTCCATACTCACTTACCTGCTCTCCAAACTGTTTTCCATATGATAACATAAAGGACAGACTTCTAGGGTTATGGAGCACTGCAAATGTCGTATCAGTCTTTAAAAAGGGTTCACCCTCTGAACCGTTGAACTACAGACCCATTGACTTAACATGTTGTCTGCAAGGTAATGGAGTCTATTATTCAGTATAAAGTCTTAGTACACATTGAAATTACTTATTATCGGCCAGGATCGGTTTGGTTTCCTCCTTTGTAGATCAGCGGTGCATCAGCTACTTCTGTTCTGGACAGATGGACTTCCATCTTGGACATATGAGTTAAATACGACACCACCTATATCGACTTCAAAACAGCCGTTGAGTTGATTATTCACCATAAGCTTCTTTTTAAAGTCGTGGGATGTGAAATTGGTTAACGTCTGTGGAGTTAGATTTGAGGCATTTTTGCAAGATCAGACACAGTGATTTATTATCGTACATACGCTCTCGGAAAGAAAAGGAAATTATTTGTGGTGCCCCGCAGGGGTCGGTGTTTGGCCACCACCTCTTCATTAACTACTTAAAAGGCCAATATTTACAAATAAAACGCTGTTGGCGCGGTTAAATTTGCTGATGACTCTAAAGTGGGCACAGAAAATAGTCTTCCGAGGTGCTCCTATGAACTCGTTGAAACAATCCAAAATGTTGCATATTGGTCTGATGTACGTGCAAGTATGTGCGTTTAAAGTATTCGTAAGACAGCAATTGGAATATGCAACATTGGTGTTATCCCCATATCTGACAAAAGATATCCACCTGATAGCGTTGGTTCAGAGAAAATTCACAAAGAGCTTGCCGGGAGTGCATTAAGGTCGACCATATCGAATGTCTGTCGAGGACTGGTCTGGAACTGTTAGAACTCCAATTAAAAAAATTTAATTGCATTCTCACTTTTAAGATTTTAAAGGGTCTGACCACTGTTGACCATCCATTTTTTGATTTGGAAAACCGACACCATACCACTATAGGACATCCTTTGAGTTTGAGGTTCTTGACTGTCGAAAAAATTTCGTTTCAGTTCGGTCGTGAATATCTTAAATGCTCTAACACGGAAACGGCAAATGCCAAAATGTGAATAGGCAGTATTCTAACCACTTCTTGAAGACGATGCACTTATTTTAAAAGAATATTTTCGTTTTGCGGTCCCGGTGTTAGTAGCTCACACCCCTTCTGGTAACCATTCAAAAATGGTGGTAAATCTTCCATTTTATTATTATCACTATTATTATAAAATAATTTCTGGCAAAACTCAATACCGTGCGTGGTAAAATACGAGCCACTACACTCAATTTTTGAAGACTTCTAAGGGTTTATTGAGCTGAGGGGTAGTATGTACATCCGTGACCATGCTTGGATGCTCGTCCCTGGGACAGCCAGCCTGAATTGTTGGCATAAATTTTTTTCTAGTCAAGTGCTCAACAGCTGGAATGTTGTCCCGGCGTATGTTTTCTCGGTGCCAACTCTATCTCAGTTCCGTTTGTGGTTAAATAAATGTAATTTCGATTCTTTTTGTCCTGGTTTTAATAGGTACTGCTTTATGTTTGCATTTTTTTCCCTGCCAATTAATTCTGCGTTTAGTGAACTATTTAGTGTAATTTTCTTTTTTTCTCTGAATTGTTGTTTGTTTTTTTTGCGGTGTGTTATCACCTTTATGCATGTTTAGTAAGGCAGGCACGATGTTAGTGGTAGTTTGGTGTCTTTCTGTCAACCTGTTTTCACTTTTTGTGTGAAATAAACTATTCTTATCTTATCTAACATAACTTATGATAATAAGAACATCAAAAAAGTAGCGAAAGTCGTTTCCGGTGAAGCTCCAAACCGTGCGTATTGATACTCGAGTCAGAGCAACTAAACTGAACTAATATAAATACAACACCCCGCACACACACACACACACAAATGAACAAATCCATTTTTTCCTTCTGTGGTATTTTTCCGTGGTGTGTTTTCTTTTGGATTTTTTCAACCGCTTTTTCCATCCGTATTTTTTTGTACGACCTTTTCTACATTTTGTCAATTCTTTTCACTGCGTGAATTTTTTTGGCTTTTTCCCATGGATTTTCAGCACTGTTTTTTCCCTACAAAGTGTGGGAACTTCTCTTTAAAAAATCTAATTAAAAAATTTATTTACTTTTTAGGTTCATTCGTTTGTGAACCAAAGTGTCATTTCATCTTATCGTGGCTCAATAGACAAAGAAAAAAATCCATCTGTAGCACGGTTTCGAATTAGTGCCATGAGGTTAATTATTTTAATATAGTAATTATAACAATAATTTCGAGAACAAAGAATGTATTCTAATTTTAAAGTGCAAATTTACCCGCAGGACTTTCCTCGTTGCCATTAATGCTGAATCTACACCAGCTTCATTTGAGAATATAAATCCTTCAGGATTTGCCTTTAATTCATTATAACCAGTTCCAACAAAGGTGGTAACATACATTTTCAAATGATCAGGGAGCTGCAAATAAAGAAAAGATAGTGAAAACTCTTATTATTTATAGTTTCCATCCAGTTTGTCAAGCTGCATGCTACATCACCCCGCAACAAAACATTAATCAAATCCACTCTATAAACAATAACTGGAAAATATTGTAATACACTACTTATGTACATTTTTCAGCTTCAATAATCAATATGAAATCATGATTCAGTTTACAGGGTGTCATTAAAACCAAAAGAATGCATAACCGTTACATATGCATAATAGATTGGCGTAAAACTGAATACCTGTTGTCCATTTAAGGTGACTATCTGTCAGTTTGTTTCCGTTGTTGTGGTTTATTATAATTTTGTTGAAATGTATTCTTTGGCCACTAAGTGTAGGTAATCTTTTTATGTCAGATGGAGAACGTTTGGTTTTTCATTTTTATACATTAGTGACTTGCTCTTCGCATCTGTTTCTTGGTACATTTACTTTCGTAGTGCTGATGGCGTTGTTTCTCAACAGCAGACTCGATTTAAATATTTTTTTTACAAACCACCTCGGAGTGTACCGTTATCAATGTGCAAACTAAGGTTTTAATTTATGTAGTCGTTACTGCATGATGCATCAATTAAAACGAACAAACATACAAACAAACAAACAAATCAAGAAACCGTCACTTCCACTGTCAACATAAAGGAACAATCTCCGCTTTCTTTTCTGTTTGGCTGGGTTTCCCATCATCCCTCTTCCAAACATTTATTTCTAAATTCAGAATGCTCAAACATTCCATGAATGAGCATGTGACATAGTTATAAATCCACCTAAAACCAAAACTGGTATAATGAAGCCACCAAGTTTCCAAATAGATTCGGCTTTTGAAAGTAGTTAAATCGGTCAACCAAGGAAAGGCTACTAACGTAGCTAACGACTTAGCTAGTCACATCTTAATCGTTAAAAACTTACGGTCGGTATATATATAACAAAAGGTCGTGTCAGTACTTCGGTGACTAATTCCTTGGGTCAAACTAACAACATAATCCTATAATCATTTAGTCAAAAACTTCTTATTCTTTAGTTATCGCAAAAATTAATTACCCAAATTCCACCTCTCTTCCCCCATCCGCCCCACGCCCACTATCTGATGATTGTTAACACAAATCAGAATAGGAATGCCGTGACCGAAGATAGTGAACAAACTGTTAAAGCGTCAAAATCAGACTAATGGAAAAATATCTCTATTGCCCAAATATTTTTCTTGGAGGGGGAGCAATCATTCTTCAAAAGTTTAGTCATCGATGTTAATGCCCAGGGTATTGTATTAATGACAATATCCTAGTGGTTTTAATCCCGTTATCTGATGCACGGTAGAAACTAAGACAAGAAAACATCGTGAAATAGGAAAAATCCGGTAACACTACTATTGTATCTAAGGGAATCACTTAATAGTACGCTCAACCGAGCAGCAACTGGATAGCTGCACGTTTGTGCGTTCCCTTAGATACAGTAGTAGTGTTACCCGATTTTTCCTATTTCACAATGTTTTCCTTTCTTTATTTCGGCCGTGCATCAGTTGACCGGATTAAAACCACTAGGGTATTGTCAGGCCTACATTAATTAACATCGATAACTTAACTTTTGAACAATGGTTGTCCCCCCCCCTTACAGGACAAATATTTGGGCAATAGAGATATTTTTCATTTAGTCTGATTTTGACGCATTAACAGTTCGTCCACCATCTTCAGCCACGGCATTCCTATTCTGATTTGTTTTTACAGTTGTCAGATAGTGTGCGCGATAACTAAAGAATAAGAAGTTTTTGACTAAATGTTTATTGGAATTATATTCTTACTTTGACCCAAGGATATAATCACCGAAGTAATGACATGACCTTTTGTTACTCCCTGTATATATATATATATATATATATATATATATATATATATACCTCTTCTCCTCTTGAAATAGGAAACCTAAAAATATCAGAAAGGTGTCAAAAGCCAGGAAATTATTCAGGATTTCGCATAGGCATATTTTCGTAGTTTTAGGTACAATTTTTCCCCTCAACAAAAGCGACTAAATACCTTTGGACCATTATTGAAACGAATTTTTCGAAGTTGATCGTTAGTTTCGGAATATATTATGAAAGTAAAAACCAGTCAGTGCTACAAGATTCGTGATTAGGTATGCATAATAAAATTAAAGCATGGCAAATGCCACTAAGTCATCCTATGTAAAAGCATCATCACAATAAAAATAAAATAAAATAAAATAAAAGGGTACAATACCACCAATTTAAAAGGATAAAAACCACCAATTTCCCCTCTCAGAAAAGGTAGAAATGGCGGCCGAAATGCACCACCCAACCTTCGTCTTGGGCAAATCAAGTCGAATGGCAAGGTGTATGCAAATCGAGTCATGTGTTTCAGGTTTGATCCATTCGTTGGCGCTATAGGGGTTGCACAGTGTGCCTGGAAAAAGTGTCTAGCGTAAGCGTTTTGATTACAGGAAAATATTCTTTTAGATATTTATTATGTGGCAATAAGTGGTTATGAACAGGTGGTTGCATTCAGGACTATGTCACAGAAGAAAGTTGAAAGTGGGCTTCCCATCGGTATGCCATTGATTTGTTGGTAATATTTGCCTCCATATTCAAAGAAGGTGTTCTCAAAAATGACTTTTAATGCACTGATAAAAGTAGCATTATCCCACCCAAGCTTGATGAGCAAGGGGGGGAGGGTCTTCAGTATTTAATTTTCGAGAGATTTCCAAAATGATAAGCTCTTGATCCAATGAAGGAAACATTTTTTCGACATCAAAGGAAACAAATTCAAACCCTGGTGGCACTTGATATCCTTCCAGGTCGTGAACAATTTTGAGTGCATTGGGGTTGTACCTTAAACCCATTTTAATAGAACTTGCTGAGGGGCGTCGATTTATCTCTTCCATGCTTCACTATCTATTCTGACTCGCGAGCCTGTATTGCTGCCCTCAAGAAAGCAGTGACAAGTCTTGAGTTCTCTGACATTGTGTTTTATGAAATGTGATGAATGCTGTAGTTAGTGTCCAGATCTTCTGTATTTACGGTTGCCAGGGTCAAGGGTCATCCAGGTAATTGTGGTAATGAAACAGCCGATGAGTTAGCCAGGTCAGCAGCTGTTGACCAAAGTAACCAGATCTGCATGGTGCAGTCGCCAAGACTAGCCTCGATGGAGGTTCAGTTGTGGCTGCGTGGCCAATGGCAGAGGGAATGGTCATCAGCCCAGACTGGATGCGACTTTTCAGGTTACACCCGGACTGTAACTAGAAATCTGCTTTACTCTTTTTTTTCGGCATCCTCTGCTCGTGCCATTTCTTGGCTTCGTATGGGACACTTTCTTTTGGCTTCACAGCAACACCGTCTGGGTTGGTCATTGACCTCATTTTGTCAAGTCTGTTGCATCGATGAATTAGTCTTTTACTTCCTGTTCGTTTGTCCGAGGCATGCTATACAACGAAGTGTCATGCTCAAGAAAGTTAATTCAGCATCCCTTGGATCTCATCTGTATTCTGTTGCAGCCTCAGGACTGACACGCCACCGAAGGCGTGCCATAGCACAGTACTGTGAACTGACCAAAGTTGTTTTGTGATGTTCATTAAAGCCTCTTGCTCCCTGGGGTTCTCATATTTCTATGAAATTTTGTTCTGCTCAATTTAATTGATTATGTTCACAGTGATTTTTGTACACAGTGGTTCTGTCTGCGTTGGTCTTTGTACACAGTTGAGTTATTTCTCACCTAAGTCTATAAACGATAAATGTTGTACACAGTGTGCACTGTGCAGCCATGGTTCTTACCTGGATTTGTACGCAAGGTGCTGCTCTTGTTGGCCTTTGTACACAGTGGTCCTTGTACACAGTGGTCCTTGTACACAGTGGTCCTTGT
>JAHWFP010206135.1:91151-103989 GCA_023313725.1 Lithobius niger | reverse complement strand
CACAGTGGTCCTTGTACACAGTGGTCCTTGTACACAGTGGTCCTTGTTCACAGTGGATCTCGTGCATAGTGAAAATTGTACACAGTGGATCTCCTGCATAGCGAATGTTGTGCACAGTAGCTATTGTACTCAGTGGATCTTGTGAATTTGGGTTTCATAACATATCTATGGGAGGTTTGTTAAGTGGGCAAACGTATATTGTACACTTACGTGGATCTACGTTCTTGTTGATAATTATTTCGTTTCGTTTGATAGTGTGTCCCTTGATTGCAAGTACCTGTATTTGTGTGTCAGGGGGCACATGGCTCTGCCATGGCTCTCCAATAAAAGGATCGAATCAAACCTCTCCAAAGCGAATTCGGTCGTTTGTTTTTACCTGAATTGTACATAGTTTGCCTTATGTACATTATTCGCTTAGGACAGAAATTTAATCTGTAGTGGGTGCCTTTTTAAATATCTCATTTCCTAAAGTACACCTATCTGTAAATAGCCTGTATAAATAGTGAAGCTGTGTCCATTCAATAAACACTATGTCGACCTTGCCAATGTGTCTGTATCGTTTTACTTGTATGCTATACATTACTGGTTCCCGTAAAGCACACAAATTCATTGAGAGGTCACTCGCACACCTCGTCTTTGATTCAATTTGCTTTCATCAAACAGTGTTCAGTCACGCAGGAAAGATGTTCCAATAGCTGACTTCTGCCGAATGGTAGAAATAAGGAAAGGAGAGTTATGTGAGGTCGAATACGTAATGACTTGTATTGGCTTTCTTTACAAATTCCACATTCAAAATTGAGCTTTAGTATTATCTACTGCTAGATGGACCCGTGCATGCTGAACGGTGATTGAATTTCCTGGAGTTAGCCTCTCCCTGTGTTTCGTCGTGTCAGAAAAATAACTGGTGCTTTCAATTTCTGACTCCCCTAACTCACACACCCTAACCCTGTCCCTGGTCCCCCGACTGCCCCCGTAATCCACTGCACGCCCTCTGGCAGTGTAGGGTTTGTATACCGCCTCGCCCTTCCTCTGGCACTCTCGGTGTTTGTTCTCCCCCCCCCCCCCCCGACTACCCTCCAGCAGTGGCAGATCTGTGTACCTCCCTGCCTTTCTCAGGCCCCCCTGGTGTTCGGTTATAAATTTATTAACCCCCAAAAAACACCGATCCCCTCCCGGCACCTTCCTGTATTCCCCTTCTGTTTGATGCGCACATTCAGTAAGCACTTATTGTGATCTCCCTTCTCATCCTCCTTCCCCTCCCCTCTTCCCCTCCCCTCTTGAAGTTTGTGAAGGGGCCCCCATGGACCCTTGCAAAGCGAGCAACATTAGCCAAAGCATTAAACAAAGTGAATGACACAATCCTTAAAAAAAAACCTCTGAAATTAATTCATGCAACTAAAGATTAACGGGACATTTCGTCGAAATTTTGGCGTAGCCCCAAAAAAGACGCATGCCTGTTTTTTATTGATCCTTCAAAAAATGCTATCACTGAGTAAGTCAGCATTCAGTATACAAGCACCTGCTGTATGTTAATCTCTGTGATTGATTCATTCAACTTTGAAACAATTCATGTGTTAATCTTTAACAATAGAAGAGGACACACTGGGGTAATAATTGTTGCTACTTTGAAACAATTCGGCTCAGCTCTGAAGGCCTTCATCCACGAAATAAATAGACCAGTGGTTTTCAACCTGTGGGTTGCGACGCCAAATGGGGACGCGGACGTCCTCTCGGGGATCGCGATACATAAGCAGGAATAAAATTATTTTATTTTTTTTAATCTTTTATTCTTAAAATCTTTTCCCCCTGAAATTTAATGATTGTAAAGCACTTTTATCTCTTCTAAAATGTAATTCTAATTATAATCTCTCCATCCTAACAACTAATCTTTCTAATCTAAAAACAACTTTGTGGGCATGACTTTGTGCTGGGGAATTCCCCATCTATGAGTGTTCACGCACTCAACTCAGGTTTAGTTGTACGCACGGGCTATTTTTTTAATGAGCAAATGACGACGTTTAAAATGCTTAAAATGCAAAAAAAAGCGATGGTTTCCCAGAGCTCCACCCCGGACCCCACTGGGGGAGCTCACAATGCTCCCCAGACCCCCTAGATGTGAAACCGACAAGCAAAGAAATTTACTTGGTGGGGGGGGGAGGGGGTCGTAGAAAAAATATTTTGTGGGGGGTCACGGTTTGAAAAAGGTTGGGATCCACTGAAATAGACCATTCTATCGTTAATAGCTACCAATAAAACGTAGCTTAGTTTGTATTAAAATATATTCATTTAGCTGAAACATGGATTCTTTCATTTTACCCTTCAATAATCGTCTGTTCTGGCGAAAGTTCGTAATACATAACACGTGCTCCAAGAATTGTTGGGCATCGTAGCAAAGACACAGCATGCGCACAAAGAATGAAAAATACTGTTAATTGTCGGCTGCTGCCTGAGATTGGGTAGATACTAATACCAGTCCAGTCAAAACAGGACCTACGGTGGAATAAAATCCCAAAGTTTTTAAACTTTGTTAGGTTGTTTGGCGGGATCTAGTGATGACTATATCAAAAGTCCTTATGATTTGGAGGTGAGCTGGCTTCGCTAGACCATAAAGTACCCCCAAAATAGATGACAGCTTTTTAGTTTACCGTTAATATCTCGGAATTTGTGGGTCCTACCAGAAAAATCTTCCTTAAAAAATTTAAAGAGGATAAAATTTACCACAAAAATGAAACTATTCATTTTTCTTCTAGCACCAGTTGTTTACGAGATATTCGAGTTTGAAAATTGAGAACTCTTAAAAATTGACAGAGATCTGCTATATGTGGAGAACATAGATCAGGTGAACACACGATCATACCTCATTTAAGTTACTACACGATCATAACATCATTCACTTATTTATTTTTCGACATATGCAATTACTACATCAGGTTACTACATATAACATCAAATACATACACTAACACCAAATCAAGTCGACATCAACGTCCTTCTCCTAAAGGTTAGCATCCTCCATAGTTGGAGTCAGGCTATTCAAACAGTCACTGTAGCAGTTGTGGCAGATATCAGGGCAACTAATGCTTATTTTCTGCATGCACGCTTGTTTCCACAATCTGTGGTGCATCTGCAAAATATAAGGTTAAGACAGCCTCAGGGGCTATAGCACCTTTAATTGCAGTAGGCACACAATTGCCATTCTGCATAGGCTCCCAACACCAAACTGCAGCTAGCTGGTAACTCACTATCCATCCATAGTTGCAGTTGGTGAAAAACACTACATAAGTGTCGTATAGCTGCCCCATCTGTGGGAGGGTGGGGTAGTAGCTCCGACTTCGTATTGGTGGCAGATTTTGTGAGGGCATGGTGGCGATGCAAGCTGAGGGACGTTGTAGTAGGAGAAGCTCTACACACAGTCAAGAAAAACCTCCGATCTGCCTCTGCTACCTGTTGACACTTATAAGTTGAGTGGTTGAACACATCTGCTACTGAGGGCAATCCCTCACGTTGTAACCTGATTTCTCCTTCCTGAAGGAAGCTTATGTCTTGAGACACCCTCTGAATACATGAGCAAAGAGTATGACGTCTTTGAGGCCCTTCTGTTGGTGCCCGTTTGAAGAAAATACCTGTGTTCCTACCTTTCTACGACCTGGCTTGTAGAATAATGTATTTCGGTGTGTAGCTGTCGGAGCTGTAAGAAGAAATATAGATCTGCATTTTCTCCGACTATGGCTACATTGGCACTGTCACTCACTTTGGTGATAGCGCTTCTAACAATTAGAGTGTCAACATCATTAGGTCTTCTTCTGCAATTTAGTTTGAATGAAAGCATATTGATCAGCTGGCCTTATGTTTATTGGACTGAAACTGATGTAGCAGAGGCAGAACACAGATTTTTCTTGAGTCTGTAGAGCTCCTCCTACTAAATGTCCCTCGACTTGCATAGGCACTATGTCACTCTGGATGGGAAATAAGCTACCAGCTGTACTTTGGGATTGGTAGTGTAGGCAAAATGGCAATCTAGTAACCAAGATGCTGCTGCCCCTGAAGCTGTCCTCAACCTCATATTTAGCAGATGCACCACAGGTAGTGAAAACAAGTGTGGGTGAAGGAAATTAAGCATGAGTTGCACTGCTAACTGTCACAACTGCCGCAGTGACTGAATAGCTTGACACCGACCATTGAGGACGATGACCTTCAGGACCCCACTGACTTTGACTTGATTTGATGTTACGATTCGATGTTACATGTAGTAACCTGATGTAGTAAATAAATAATTATGTATAATGGTAAATAAATTATTTGATGTTATATGATTGGTATAGTAACTTAAATGAGTCAGGGTGCATTCAGCTCGCCTATGTGCACCACGTATAGCATTTTCTGTCAATTTATGAGATCTCTCAATTTTCGAACTCGAATATCTCCTAAACTACTGGTGCTATATAAAAAAATAATGGAATCAAGTTTGCCGTAAATTTCGTCCTCTTTAACTTTTGTAAGGGAAAATTTTTTGGTATGACTCACAGATTCCGAGATATTAACGAAAAACTAATAAAATGTCAATTTTGGGGGTATTTATGGTATAGCGAAGAATCATCAGGACTTTTGATATAATCATCACTAGACCTCCCCAAACAGCCATACAAAGTTTCAAGACTTTGGGATTTTATTCCACCATTTGCCAAATTTGAGCCTTCGTTGACTGGACTATACCGTAAGCACTAAAGGATCAGCATCATTATCATCTGCAACAATTAAATTTCATCTTGACAATTAAAATCAACGTTTTTCCATTCTTCTTGCACGTGTGATGTCTTTGCTACGGTGCATAACAATTCTTGGTGCACGTATCATGCATATCAAACTTCCGTCTAATCCAGTTCATAGTTGATGGGTAAAATGAAGGACCCCGTTTTTCAACTAAGCCCATGTAGTTTTAAACCAGTTAAGCTACGTTCTTAAAGGCCTCGAAATTGGCAGCTATTAACGATAAAATAGCTTATTTGTTTCGCGGATGCAGGTTTTCAGAGCTGAGCTGAATTGTTTCAAAGTAAGCAGCATCAATCATTGCGTGAGTGACAGTTGATACTCGGTAAATGAACAACAATTAGAACTGCAACAATTAGAACTCCAATGGGCAGCCCTTTGTGGTGGAATGTGGCATTGTCGGAGTTTGGACTTTCGTTGATGATCAGATTTAACTTGCTGACTGAATGCTGACTTCTCGGTGATAGGGTTTGGATTTCAGCCTTCAATCAAACTTCATTGGAACTTGTCTGCGGTTATTGGCTGACAACATCTAATCTATTCTATTCTACACGAAAATAGCTGTGCGACTGTCCGACTTTTCCAGCCAGGGAGAGATGAGCAAGGGGAGAAAAGGAGACGAAGAGTAGAAGGTAAAGAAATCACATTAGCGGGGGTGGGGGAATACATTAAAACCAAAGACCAACTACCAAACACTCAGAGAGTCTGGCAGGGGGCCGTGGTGTTGGGGGAGGGGCACAGAAAGGGTCAGAGGTGTGAGGGTGGAGGGGAGGGGGAAATTGACAGCGCCAGCTACTTTCCAACGACGACAAGACACTGGGAGAAGCTAAGTCTGGGAAATTCAATCATAGTGCAGCATGCACGGGTTATGTTAGTAGCATTATTAACCCTATACGTACCTTTTTTTTACCAACGGGTGCACGTTTTTATTTTGTTACTATGATGTCTGCTATGTTGTCTTCCCAACATTACTCGTAACGAAAAGATGAACGTAACGAAAAGATGAACGCTGTCATAAATAATGCATTGTTGTAAATAATCCCAACACTTAGCAAAATGCCACAACTTCAACATACTAAATAATAAATAATAAATATAAAAATATTTTCTCTTTTTCTTGTCATTGTTGTAGATTGCAAATAAACCAACCAGTCACTATTTTTCCGGTGGCCAGCACTGAATGCACTTCTACGTCCAAGTACAATTGTTGCAACACAGGAAGGGCTAGCACTTGTCACCACCACACGCCCGCTCGCCTCATGCCGCCACTGTTTTGTGCATACTGCATGGTCTAACACCGTAACGCCGTACTATAATGCAGCTTTCTTATATCTACTCAGCCAGTCCAACAATGGCTCTTCGTTACAGCTGTTATCACTTAATCCTTTTTTACTGTTTGAATCGTCAGCTCATGCATAAATAATCCATCTAGCTTGGGCACAATTCTCTTAGACGATAATGAGTGCAATGGTCAGTTATCTTGAATGGCTCACAAATTACTGCCCCGTGACAAGGATGCTTCCATATATATTTCATATGGTTAGGCAGTGCTATGCTACCAGCTTGGGGCAGGGACAGTTCCAGTCGCAAGTGGCACTGCGAACACGATCGGTCGAGCTCGTCGGTGCATTAGCATTGAATTCAATAGGCATGATGTGATACGGTCTCGTTTCGAGACGTTGTTACGGCTACGTAAATTAAATAAAATAATATTAACAATGAAGAAAGATAATTTATGGTTCCTCTCATAACATAGTGAAGTGAGAAAATGTTTACTACAGTAGAAATATTTTTAAAAACGATTTGAAACCAAGGTTCGCAACGCAACGCGTCATTCGCATTCTCGCCTACTGGTTGCTAGGCAACAACAAGTAACGCAGGCCAGCCATCCATATTCAGCTGCCCAAAAGCCAAACAAACAAAATAATTGTGAAATATTGAAATAAACACGTTTAATTTTTTTAATTAGTATAAATAAAGCAAAAATAAGACTACTTTAGCCCCACGTGTCTAAAATTAACCACATAACTACACGGAAAACTGTTGGACTATGCCAACTGTTAAATCGACAGTTGCCGTCTCGTGATTTTGGCAGTTCTCTTACTTTCGACAATCAAATCATGGCGAGGCGAAAACTGGTCACAGTTAAATTAACACGTGTCCGCCTGAAGCGAGTGTAAATCTAGGATTAACAAAAAAACGTAGTTAATACATTGACAGTGTTTGTGAGATGCGTGCATGCATTTCAATGCTACCGCTAGTTTGTGGACATACATAGAACTAACCGGTGCAAAGTGAGGTTCCAAATCAACGTCTTTTTTTGTCAACTCCCGATCATTTCGTGAGATTTTTCGTATCCAGACGTTAAGCCTATAGTGTTGCACGAATCTTCTTCAAAGGAATTTGTTGTGTTGACAAACGTTTTGAATCCTAGCACGAAACAAGCAATTGGCGCAGCCTTTCCCTTATCACCGCAATACTAATTCGGCGCCGCCGCTAACTTTAACTTGCTGCTGGCGCCATCGTGTGAGCGGAACTGGCGGAGCCCCCGACAATAGCATTGCAAACAGAGCATATTGGCAAACCATATGAAATATATATGAAAGCATCATTGCCCTTGAGAATGATAGTACTACGCAAAAAAATGGAATATACGACAGGATTGGTTCAACTGATTCATGTTACCTTTTGCTGAATTGTTACTTAATAATCAAATAGCCAATTTCTTTGTTTAGTTCACATTAAGAAGCAATACAAGCAATTACAAGCTTGTTTAGTTCACATTAAGAAGCAATACAAGCAATTACAAGCTACCTTGCTTATACGTCGCCTGCAGCTTGATAATTGGGCTCAACGTGTGTTCATGCAACAATGTTGCAGCCGAAATTCGGACGCTAGACGTATATATGGTTAACCAATGTGACATCCTTACACGTGTCTCAATTAACTTTGTCAATTGTTTCGTCTTTGTTATTATGTTTTGGCGTCACAGATGTGAGCATAAAGTTTGGTCTGCTAGCAACAATTAAGATTTGCGATATTGTTATGTTACATTGCATTAACTTGAAAGTAACAATACCGTAATTCTTAATTGGTATAGTTGATCGTTGTTAGCACACCAAACAATTTGCTCTCCTCTGTACATTTGGAGGTACGTACAGGTTGTTTCAACGCATGTTGTAAATAAACCGGATTCGAAAACAAAACTGAAGCCATTTTGGCGCACAGCTATCTTGGGGGCAGCACCATCTTGGATTGTGACGTATTGCCGGTTATGTCACATGACCTGTGACGTCACAGCTAAATTTTTTTTCATTTCAAATTGCGTATAAAGCTTATTATGAAAACAGTAAACCTTTGGTGATAGGTAGAAAAACTCAATTATTCAAATTCACACCATTGAACAGTTCAAACTGCTTTATGAACACTTCCAAGTTCATATGGCATCACTGTTATTGTTTGACGTGTGTTCAGCATTAGCCATAGTGCCAGAAGGATAGCGAGACATTTTTCTTGTTAAATCCCATTGGAAAATCCTATGATCTGTTACATGCCACAATTGACACGTCCATGACACATCACATTGCCCTTCTCTTCACGAAAATGCCAGTGGTGGCTGAGGCCAGACTCCACCCTAGACCTCTGGCACATGAGATGGTCATTCTAACCGTCAGGCCACCTTGCCTCCACATACTGGCATCAGATTAATACATTTATGCTAACTTTATTAATCCCAGCAATGCTGTTTGTATGTGGAACCCTAAATCGACGTGCGCAGGCAAAAGTAAAAAAGTAAACCGTCGCATTTCACCAGTCCACACCAAAACAACTAACTACCAGGCCATCGATCTGGTAAATAATGGGAGTCATAGGCAAAAAATAAAATTCATTAATTTTTTACTTTTTGATAATGACATCCTCAAATGAATTCTACGGTGAAACACTGAAAACCTGGGCCAGCATTAACACAGTTCTGTATTGATAGGTAAACCAGGTAACAGAAGCAAGAAAGTTGGCTCGAATCATTCGTGTTCTTTTAACTGAGTGCAAATTATATTGGGTGTGAGGAACAACACAATTCTCATAGAAAATACAGCATCGCTAAACGTATCTAACAATAAAAAAGATTTGACTTGCATTACTTCGTTCTTCACTTCTAAACTGTCCATAAATTTTCATACGTTACTCTTATCCAAAAGGTATAAAAACGTTCCACGTAAAGATTGCACTGGCCCAGAACCATAGCACAATAAATGGGTAACACATGTTCGAAGCTCTTAAAAAGAGTCTACAATAAATTAATTGAACTGGTATTGTTGATCCAACTATGGATATTGAGTCCTCTTGGTCAAATTTCCATGATAAAATAACGGGCTTGGCAAATTTTCATAGCTCTTACAGGAAAATTCGAAAGAGTTGTAAAATTCGACCCCATAAAGATATAAATAAAATTGCCAGACGTAAAAAGAATTTGTGGAAAAAGCATAAAGCCGATCGATTAAACACTGTTATCTATGATAATTATAAAACCTGTAGTAAACTCATATCTAATACTGTTAAACGTATTGAGATCGCCAATGAACACAATATCATTCAAAAGGGAAATGTCTCTGCCTTATATAAATACAGTAAAGGTAAAACTGGTCATAACCATCGGTTACCATCCTTCAATTGTAACGGTGATACTGTGTCTGATGACGCCGATAAGGCAGAAATTTTAAATAAATTTTTTTCAAATAATTTTACAGTTAGCGACGACATTGCCAATTTGATGTGCCTCGTCTCGATGGATTGGCTGACTTCCAACCCTTTACTCTGAAAGAAGTGTCACATATGGACATACAACATGTTCTCCGTGTATAGAGTGGAAGCGCTGTTGTTGGTCCTGATGGATTTTCATCTGACTTTTACAAGAGGTTGTCCACCGAGCTATGCCAGCCTTTGTCCATTAATTTGACTGAAGCTTTGTCATCTGTAAAATTACCTTCTTGTTGGAAGTGGGCTCGGCTTATTCCTGTTTATAAAAAAGGGAACAGCACTGACCCCTCAAACTATAGACCAATATCCTTAACTTGCTTACCATGTCGATTGTTAGAACGTCTAATTCAGGATAAAATTATTTTCTATCTTTCTATCTTGGTTTGCAGTCGGAGGATCATTTTGGTTTCCTAAGTAGCAGATCAACCACTTTACAATTGCTCTAATGTCTCGATATCTGGACAATGGCAGTTGAGGCTGGTGACTGTGTTGATGTGGTCTTGCTGGATTTTGGTAAGGCCTTCGATTCAGTACCACATTCCAGGCTGGTTGAAAAGTTGGTGGCCATTGGCATCGGGGGTAATATGTTAAAATGGATTTGTGATTATCTCACTTCAGGAATGCAACACCTATGTATCGGTATTTCCGATTCGAGTCCAAATAAAGTCACTAGTGGCGTTCCGCAGGGCTCGGTTTTGGGCCCAATCCTGTTTTTGATCTATATTAATGATCTAAAGCTTTTAAATCCAAAATTTTTCTATCCCAAATTTGCTGACGACGTAAAACTGTACACCATTATCAGGAATCACAATGATCATCTGGCCATGTCCACTTCACTTTTAGAGAATGAAACGTGGTCCCTGGCTTGGAATTTACCAATTGCGGGACACAAATGTAAGACTTTCCACATAGGAAAAAAAATCCAATGAACAATTATGCACTCTTTGATAAAGCCCTTGATCAGGTCACTCTTGTAAAAGACCTAGGTGTCTGGTGGACTGCTGACTTACAGTGCAGAGCCCATTGTGATCACATTGTTAAAAATGGCACGATAGAGACTGGCCATAATCAAATGATGCTTTGTCCCTCATGACATTGCAACCCTGTTGTGGGCATTTAATGTTTTTGTGTGACCATTTCTGGAGTATGCCAGTCCGGTATGGTCACCCCATTTATTGAAACATATTAATTTAATCGAATCTGTACAGAGAAAATTTACTAAATACTTACCCGGTTTCAAAAATAAATCCTATTCAGAACGACTAAAACTCTTGCAACTAGAGACACTTGAAACAAGCAGGCTTAAACTTGACCTTAATTTGACATTTTCAATATTACGTGGGTTTACCAGCATTCCGGTCCACCTTTTTACTTTGAGGAGTGGGAATTACACGTGTGGCCATAATTTCAAACTGGCTGTTCTCCCTTTTAAGAGGGTTTGTAGGAAATTTTTCTTCTCGCACCGTGTGGTGAGGCCATGGAATGATCTCCCAGTTGATGTTGTCAAGCATCGTCACTGGCTTCGTTTAAAACAAAACTAAGAGGGGTTGATCTCAGTAAATATGTTAAACTTAGTTTAGACTATACAAGGGCTTTGCCTGCAGTGTTTTCAATTTGAATATACAAATTTTCAAATTTTAATTTTGTACACATGTTTTAATTTTGTATTTATGTTTATCGTTAACTTGGGCAGGGTGTCAGTGGATAAAACAAGTACCCATCCTTGAGCCTTTGTGTTTCCACAATAAAGTCTCTTACTTACTTTCTTACTTACACTTGTTCAAGACCCAATAAACAACCTGACCTTTCAGGCCAGAAGAACAGCAGGGAAGAGAAGTTACAAAAGCAAGGAAAAAACGAAAGTACAATAATGAGTAATTGCACACAGCATGAAGAAACGCATTTTGACAGGAAAAAGAGAATTAGTAAGGGGAGCACAAAAACAAGAGCATAGCTCCCAGGGCTCAGCCCAAGGGAACTATACTGAAAGCCAAAAGCTAGCAAAACTTAAAAACACTTCTCAAACAAAGCACATAAACACGATAAATTAACACCTTCAAACATGATCCAGCGACCAACCAAAAATGATTCGACATCATAAATAAGACGTATCCCAGAAAAATAACATGCCAGTATGGTCTCTCCATACCTAATGAGATTTTTTTTATTTGCAGTTGAGGGCACAGAGTCGTGTATGGTTGTGCAGTGCTTATTGTTTGTGTGTTTTGTTTTGAATTTTATTTGCCTCTTTATCTGATTGAGCATCGTTTTTATTTCTAATTTTTTCTTGGCAATTTCCTCATACGAAGTCGTCATTGAAACGTTTCCTGGTGACTGTTTTGGTTGTGTATCTGAGCTTGCGATGCTTTCTTTTTACTATTTCTTGGATTTTGTTTTGTTTTCGTGTTTCTGCCTTCTATCGTGTCTCCTGCTTCAATGAATCACACTCAATGAATCGCTTCAAGAAGGCCCGTTATGAATCGCCTAAGAAGGCCCGTTATGTTCTGTTCTTTAAATAATATAGCCCAATAAGACAACATGCATATGTTCATTGGATATTTCAATATGACTATTTGTAACTCAGTGAGTGATTCACAATGAACTCTTGTGTTATTATAGCTCATAAGCATGAAAAAGATAGGTAAACTTACCTCAGATCTTCGGTTTAAGCATTTGTCTTCAGGAATAGCTCCGAGCGGCTGTTTAGTTTGGTAAAGAGGTATTGATTTGTTTTTAAATTTACTGAAAGTGTTTACGACATTTGGCGGCTTTTCTTGTAGTTTCTTTCTACGATTTAGGAAATATTCAAGGGATAATCTTGGTGTTGCATGCTGTCTTTGAAAGGTGTGGGATTTTTTTATGACCATTTTACGAGGTGTGAGCAGTCCACTGTCCACGGAAGGAGATTTACGTCGCACGTTGAAACAGTGTCCAGGTTTCCTACTTTCACATGTACTCTTGTTCAAAGGAAACAATTTGAAGGAATCTGGTGAGTGGTTTTTAGCAATTTGCAGGTTACTGTTAGTTGTCATCCCTTGGATTACAATAAATGTCAAAACACATTTAAAAGCATACATTCTGTAAAAGAAAGAACTAATAACTATTAATAAAGCACTACCTGTACACGAGCATTACTACAAACATTTGCAACTAATTTATAAAGTACGCAAGCACCAAATCAATAATTAATCAGGCTGAAAGTAAATACGGTGGACTTAGGAACGCTTTTTTGACATATCGGGTCAGAATTTGCCCGTTTTTAGGCAAGAAGAGATTAGCACAAGAATAACGTCAATGCATTAATACCCACTTT
>JAHWFP010206135.1:56048-91141 GCA_023313725.1 Lithobius niger | reverse complement strand
GTTCTTGCTTGAAAATGGGAAGTATTCATACCCGAAACATCAATTAACAGTATTTCTTTATGCACCGTATTGACTTCCCACCTGTCCAAGTAATTGCAACCTGTTGATGGAAACATGAATGATTTTATTGGCAAAAGAAAACGAAAAACCTTTTGACCGCTGACAATGCCGTGAACTGCTATATCACCCCTACCACTAGATGAACAAAACACGGCGTAAGAATTTTTTAATGTGAAAGCCGAAACGAGCTGCCCAGAGATGGCTCTCATTTGCCACGCGCCGGCACGCGCCCGGCACAAGACGAATATTTAGTAGTGTGAAATCAGTATTAATCCCTATGTTGTCCGTACTGGTTCTCACACATGACCAAAACAGATAAATGTACTACCTTTATATTTACAAAGCTAGAGCGTATATCCTGCTATTGTTTGATTAAATAATGCAACAAAAAAATATATAACATAGAATATCCTCTTTATTTCGATGATCAGTGACAATTGGAAGAAAAGACTAAAACTAAAACGAGCAATATGACCGTTTTATATGGCAAAATAGATGGTACACTCCTGGCCTCGGCCCAACACTGTGCATTCTTAAAAAAGGGCTCCATAAATGCATTCATGCTTATGTATATTACGGATTCTGAAAGATTCTTGATATTTTCCATTAAATTTCTCCCTCGCCCTCTCAAGATAACTTTAGCAGTTGAAAAGCACGTTAAATCGACACTTTCCTTTTTTCTTTGAAACAAAAAAATTAGTACTTCAAAAAGGTTTTAAAATGGGTTATTCTTTTTCTGCATAAGAAGATGGAGAAGTCTTCAGTCTTTAAGGGTAGAAGAAGATGACTGAAGAAAGATAATTCACAGTAATGGAAATTTTATTCTAGGCTTAAGAGATAATCTTTGTCTATGGACCTAACAAAATCAGCTGTTTTTCAGTTGATAGTTGATACAGGAGACCATGAAGTGTACCAATGCGTATCAAGCATACATTGATAATACTGAGTATCTGCTGTATCCTAGCTATTTGTAATATATAAGGAATTAGTCAGACCCATGCATGCTGCACTGTGGATTGACTTTCCTGGGCTTAGCCTCTCCCGGTGTTTGGTCTTCTTGGGAAAGTAAATAATGTTTGTAATATTAAATTATTTGACGGATTTTACTTGTCCAATACACAACATGATATGAACCTGACTTATCCGACTCCGTGCATTGGTGTATTATGATTATATAGATCCCCACCACCTTCCCTCCCTTCCCCACTTATTCTCCCCTTCCTCTCCTCATCCCCCACTCTTTTATTTCTCATCCTTTCTTCTCCTCCCTCTTCACCTTTCCTTACCCTCATCTCCTGCCCCTCTTTAGTGCGCTCTTCCATTGCTCATGCCTCCCATGTTTGGTCAACAGGATAATGTAAACTTAAATTTTCCACGGAAATGTTGGCCCAACCCGGGAAGTCGTATCTGCATTTGACTGAATGAAAAAAAAAACATTTACTGAAAAAGCCACACTTAAGTAAGCTAAGCAATTAAGCCCCTGTTATAAGTTCATTCCCGTGAATGTTAACCCAGCTTTGAAACAATTCAAAGCTGTTTGAATCATGCACTACAAAATTTTGTGGCTAATTTGTGGCTAATTTTGTAGCTAATTTTGTGTAATTTTTTACCATGCACTACAAAATCATTGAAATATTTCTCACAATTATTTTGAAAACATAGGGCATGTTCACAACATTCACAAAAACAGCATTACAACTAATAATTTTGTGTTAAATTTTGCCCAAATGTCAAACCATAAAAGGCACCTATTTGAGTAAAACGCAAACTAAATATAAAATTTCAAGCACATCAGTTATGTAAATTATTTGATCTCAGTGGAATGAGATAGTAATAAGTAGTTACAAGTAATAGTAGTAAATACCATGCATCAACAATATCCACATACCTTTTACAAGCTTGAATACTTTATTCATGGCTCTGAAATAGATGTTTCTGTTGTCAACTAGGTAAAACCTATTGGTATCAAGGACCACACTAGTGGGCCACCCGCCAAGTTCAATAATTGTCACACTACATTGTAACGTCATTGTAAGAAAGTCATTGTTTAATTCCTGCATTGTTGTTGCATGGCCACTAGCTTTTGGTACTTTAACAGAAACTAGAGCTGCCCGTATTTCACGATGATGAGGATAAATGCCTGCGCAGCAAAACAGCTTGAAAATCTGTGTGGTGATTATGGGTTGACTCCATAAAATTCGTCTTTGGCACACAAATAAAAGAACGCCATATTTCTGCCCACACATCAGGCACATAAACACAGAGTAAAACGAGGGAGGTTTAAGACTTAACAAACACCAGCAGCCATTTTGACGCTGAAAAAATGGCCGTTGGTGTTTGTTAGGTCTTAAACCTCCCTCGTTTTACTCTGTGTTTGTGTGCCTGATGACGGCCCCCATGTGTGGGTAGAAATATTGCGTTTTTTAAATTTGTGTGCCAAGGATGAATTTTTGGAGTAGACCCATCATCACCAGTCATTTTTTAAAACAACAAAGCATCCTACTCCTCATCCTTTCAGCTTGAAATTCATTGAAAATGGGCAGTCTTTGTGCCCTGACAAGCAACAGTTGTATTTCAATCAAGTGCACAAGCTGTATCAATGTGATAATAGTGCGTGAAGATTGTTGATTTCAGATGACTACTGACTACTGACTACAAATTTCGCTCATATAAAATAAGTTATGCAACAGATACGAATGAAATTTGGTATTCGACATTCTTTTAACTCCAATATGTGCCTTTTATGGTTTGACGTTTGGGGAGGCATTAACTAATAAGATTGCAATCATTTGTAATGGTATTTTTCCGTATGTTGGGAAAACGCCATCGGTGAGTAACAATGCAAACAGACTGCTAGAAATAATCGGCAACACAACATTGTCGATAAAATGGAAACGCTATAATTGTTTGTAGTAGGCACATCCGCGATACTTATTGTTTATGGTTGAATGCAAATCTGCAATCGCTTTAAAAGAAAATTAATATCTCGTTCGTATTCAATATTTTTCGACCAAACCTGGCTGGCCAGTGGATAAAATAAAATGCCACACAAAAAAACTACGAAAGAAGTGATATCTAAAACAAAACCCACAAGAGTAAAAAAACCCGCCAAGTTTTGGCAAATCATAGTAGTAATATCAGAGCCAAAATGGCTGCCACCAAGTTGCTACATTAGTTGCCAAGCTAATCCCACCGATAGTAGCAATGGTCACTTTTTAATTTAACCTTTGATTTAATACTCGGTAGGATTAGTTTGGCAACTAATGTAGCAACTTGGTGGCAGTCATTTTGGCTATGATATCACTACTTTGTTTGGCTGAAACTTGGCGGGTTCTTTTACTCTTGTAGGTTTTGTTTTCGATACATTAGTTACAAAGTATATAGTTGCATTATATTTAGTTCAATACTGGAAGAGCCAGTTAGATGTCGGTGGTAAGAGAAGCCATAGCTAGCCTTCGCTGAAACACTGATGACGTTGAGTTGAACAACAACAATCAGAAGCCAACAATCATATGCCATGGAAAACCAAGAACTGAACTTGATGAGCGTAGATCTAGCGTGTTTTTAGACACTGGGTCTAATGTTTTAGCATCATTTGAAACCATTTTAAAGGATAGTTTCTAAAAATCCTCAAGCTGATATTGTTCTATAACAAGGAATTTCAGTACTGATGAAACCTTATAATATAAATCATTACTCAACTTTTACAGAACCGGCCTCTGTTGTGGAAAGATTTAATCGAATATTAAAAGAGAAAAAAATGAGAAAATATCTAAATTATCAAGGCAATTGTTCATCCATCTATCTTAATAATAAAAATAACAATAATAATAACATTTGCTGCCCTAGCATCTGGCCTGGCAAAAATTATGAATCACTTATAGCCAACCAAATGTCATAACATAGTTTGTTACCCACAGTGCTCCGAGAGTGCCATGAAAGAAGACTACTGGAGTGGACATCTCGAAATTCGATGCAGGGGCTCAATCTTGAGCCTAGCGTGAAAGATCGTGACAGAATTCGCATTTACAGTTTCCTCCCTATTGGCGTTCCAGATGGAGACAATGTGCACAGAAAAGAAATTCCTCTAAATTTCCTCTAAACCTAGAGCGACTGGATTTAACCCGCTGAATTTAACAAAAAGAATGAAAATTTTACAGGAAGAACACGACCATACGACTTTTCGGGACAATCATAGTGTTTTGATTATGTATTTTCTTTAGATGACCAATCGTAATATTGATCACTTGTGACGAGAGCACATGTATCAATATACCTGATTTTTAAATTTATTTTATCAGCTTTAACTGTCAGTTTTATATCATTTGTTGATCTGCCAAAAAAAACTTCACTTGGGTTTAGTAATGCACTTATCTCCAGTAAGTTTTTATATATTTTTGTATATTTTTTAAATCTGGTCCATTCATATTCCCAAATCCATACTAAATTATATCATGAACACACGATTTTTTCTTTTCGATCATTGTTTTTTAAGGCATCTATTGAATCTTTATTTTTATAGTAAACTCATAATAATAAATTCAATTTCCTGGCCACAAGAGGGACATGGGGGCAGGAATGGGTCGAATTATCAACCACTTACAACCTACCCAAAATTAAAAGATGCTTTGACAAAATAAACAGAGACTAGCACTAGGTCTTCAATTGTACTATTACTTACGCCTTCTGGTTTGAAGCACTTAACACATCCATGCCAGAAACTGCTTTTATATTGATAAATTGTTTTTATTTCCTTTTCGAATCCATGTACTTTTACACCATCAATAATAACTTCTCTTCCTGTTACAAGAATTGCTACTCTGCATGTCTGCGAGTACTGAAATTCTGATGTCGAAATTTTAAGAAGAGGTTGTTTAGAACTAAGAAACAGTTTCTAGAAATTGCAAATATAGATCTTTTCTGATATTTAACTATGGCTAGCTATGTTTTCTACATTTACCAGAGGGAAATAGCTGTTGTAGACAAAGAGTAGAAAGATGTCAACAGTAATGAATACACTTCCTGTTAAACATTGTCAATCATTGAACAGCCTGTAATACTATTGATTTGCAATACTATTGATAACATCAAAGTAGCTTTTAGTTTTGTACAAATATATTTCAGTTTCTTTATCTTCTCCATGGATAATAGAATTGCAAATCTCAGTAAAAACAAAATTCAGCATGCTTTATTAACTTTAAGCATAAACACTTCTTCATTGTCAAGAGCATGATCTTTTTATCTTTTTACTTTTTCTTGAGTATATTACTTCATCATCATTTAATTCTTTGTCCATAATAACAGTACTGTGATATGTCAGAGCAGTGATAATAGCTCTTGAACAACACAACTAAAGTTAAACACTAGTAAGTTAAAGATAATACAAGTAATCATTATTATTTATTTGAGTTACGCATTTTTTCAGATAAATTAATAATTTTTGTTCCTTTTGCACCTCTTGATATTTCTAGCATGCTGATATGGAATGTAGTATTTGAGATGTTTATAGTTTCATTAATGTAAAATACCTGTTATTGCATTAAATAATAATCTAGTAAATTCTTCACTGCTATTGGATGTTTAATATCCTGGGGAAAGACGATAGGAAAGTTGAAAAATTTTGTTTGTTACATTTAATTTATCCCTTGTACTGCATTTAGTTCACTTTAGCAACTTTTATCTTTGCTGTTACAGTTTGTGCAATAAGATTAGTTTTTTA
Organism: Lithobius niger; assembly: GCA_023313725.1. Taxonomy (NCBI): domain Eukaryota; kingdom Metazoa; phylum Arthropoda; class Chilopoda; order Lithobiomorpha; family Lithobiidae; genus Lithobius; species Lithobius niger. The sequence continues at coordinate 85,362 of JAHWFP010206135.1, read as the reverse complement.
ATCAACCTTATCCAGGTTTAAAGTCTATTCTATAATCAGTAGACCATGATTTAAATTTTATACAAAATTTCGTATTATATTCTTAAATATCAAATACATTTTCTTGTGCTGTCCTTACTTTTTCTTCATTAAAAAGTTTGATACTGACTAGAAATATTTGTATTACGTTTTCAGGTTTTTTATTTCTTGGGTTGTGAAATAAATCTTCATCAAATTAGTAAAAGACATTTTTATTAGGTGTATGCATTGGTCTATGTGGCTCTCATTATTCAAAGAAATCATGGATAAATTCAAAAATATTTTGAAGATGCCTTTCTTGTATTAAATTTATTAAACTAGGTGTTTTTACAGCTTTTCTTTTGAACCCACTAACTTGAAGACTTTTTACTAAATCCCTTATTTGAGGGATGTCAAGTTACTCAGAATTCTATCCATTTATTACGAAAATATTTATCAACATAAAATAATTATTAGCCTAATACAAATCACCGTCTACAATCAATTTACTGTACTATTTTAAAACCATTTAGTATTCATCTGTTGTGAACTACTTCTGTGCCTGTCTAAATGTGACTTAACTACTTTTCTACAACATTTGCACACAACTTTTTTTCATGTATTCTGTTTTTTTTTGCTTTTTAAATAATTATTATTAACACAGTTTTTGCACCAGGATCTTAAAAAAATCTTTGTTTTGTTTATTTTTATGAAAGCATATGAAGTATTACACATGATAGTTACAAGAAAATTTATTAACATAAAATATTTATTAATACTCTTCAAATTTATTAATAATGATTAAATTTGCTGGTAGAATGTGGTAGCACGTTTGAAGGAGGTATTAGAGGTTTTTTCTGGGTCTTTTGTATATTTTGCTTTATTTGTCAAAATTTGTTCTGAAAAGTAGCTATGATTTAAATTGTTGGCACATTACCAGAGTTATTACCACTTTTTTCATCATAGGTATTCTAATCATTTTCATAATCCTTGAGCATTGACCTAATTTTGAGCCAAAATCCGGTGGTCGACATTGCCAAATTTCATGAAAAGATGAAGTTTTAAACGTATTTTTCCTTGGAATTTTTTTAATTTTGAAATAATTATTGGTTTTTCTTAATAAAAAGTAGTAAATGAGATAATTTAGGAAACTTGTTGAAAAGGTGGGATTTTTTGAAATTGTCTTGAAGGTGCCCACTTACTACTGAGCAACGGATATATTACTGGAATATGTTGGGATTTATTTACCACAGCCAGTTTTCAGTCACGGCAGCTGTACATGGCATTCAGAAAGACCATCTCAGAAGCCAAGTCATTGATACCAGCAATAACGCTACTCAATATTTCGATTCGAGTCTACCAAAACGTAGTATATAAAGAGGTGCGTCAACAAAACAGTTCCCCTTGGCTAAGAACAACACAACCTTTACAAAATGCAAACACCACAACAAAATCAACAAGCACATGTGCAACCAACCCCTCACAAAAAGGTCCTATCTGTAACTTCCCAACAGACCACAAAAACGCAGAACTACGTCTAGGACAGCCACGCCTCACCACCACCATCATACACGGAGTCCTATGAGGAAAGATGTGAACGTTTATGCTAAAATTTAGGTAATGTCACAAATATCTAAAATCCTTAAACAGAATTCCAGAAAGTCCACAATGTCTCTAATCAAATATCTGCTTACGCACTAACTTTACAATTGAAAATATTTCAACCAACATTTAATAAAGTCATGGAATAGGGCAGGTTCCTCCCGCATTTGCAGCACAACATTTCATCATTAAAATGGAGGCCGTAAGAATTAGCTTTTATTATCATGCTTCATTAGTGCAGATATGTGAGTAAATTTGTAAGTAAATTGTGTGAGTAAATATGTGAACTATTTAGTGTGAGTAAATGCGGGTAAATGAGATTTTTTCGGATTCACACATGATTAGTAAATGCTAAACATGTTCAGACTTAGGACTGGTGGGCGCTCTAAATGCTGCCAAAAAGCTAATGACTTGGTTAGCACTCGTAACAGGAGATCCAAGTATCATAAAAAAATGTCTCTTCATCGTCAATTATTTTTCCTGTGTCGGCATTAATAATTAGAAAGAAGGTACCAGTTTTATCTAAGTACTATGCAACTGAGATTTCAGGAAGGCTTGGAAGTCATGCAACTGTTTTCTCAAGGCTAAGTAGCACGAAATGTATGACGGTTTGTATCTATTTTTAAATGCTGCCAAATCTTAAAAGCTTCACTCAAGATCTCACCAATTTCAATTTTTGCCAAGTTGACACATAGTCAAACCAGCAGCGTATTAATTTACAAGGTCCCATTGCTAAGTCTTTGTTATTGGTTGGCTTTATCTGTAATTACTAAATACCAATAACTGCTTTTGAACAAGGCTTCCACTCGTGAAACCATACTTTCTTGATGAGTGCTTTTTTCCCCCATCGTAGGGTTGAAGTTTGCAAACTATCGAATTTAAAATCTGATTCTACCATCTTGACAGAAATTTTATAGAATTAATAGGCCTCCTATATAAATCAATACGGTAAATTCTTTTAAATTATAATCCTGTAGAATTCGAATATGCACTTCAGCTGGAAATAAAGCTGCATTTATATGCCGTTCTAACTGTTTGGCCTGACTAGTATAATCCTTAAGTATTCTTGCCTTTCCAGTCTTGGAACCATTCGCCAGCCGAAACGAAGCTGCATTAGTCATTCTATCTTGGCTTGTTTACAAACATGAATGTGATTTCTTCCTTGCTGATTTTGAAGCAAAAAATTCTTGAACACAGGAAAAAACTGCATAAGAGAACAGCATACGAGAGGGGATGATATTTTTGGAAAATATTTTTGAATGAAATATTGTATGCCCAATTATAAAACGGTCTGCTACCCACTATCAACAGATAAATTATTTAAAGTGAAACGAAACAAGAACATCTTCAAAATAATACAATAGGACCATATTTAAAATTTCAAACATATACTTCCAAAAGGATGGCATAGCCTCGCTCCAAGCCAGCAGAAGCAAAGAATCATGAGGTAGCTTCCTTGTTTTTACAGCCTAAGATTGCTACGGGAAACCATTTCTGAGGCTTCTACTCCCTGTATTAAAAAAATCTGGATAGTTAAAGCAAGGGAAGTCAATTCTGCTCATCTGATAAAAAATTAACGACTGCTGTGTGCATTTAGTTTTCACTAAAAGGTCAATCGCACCTGAAGTCACAACTTGTTTTTAAAACACTAAACGGGTGACGTTCACATTTGACATAATTAACATTAGGCTATTCACCAGAGATAAAGGTGCTGGGGCATTGCCTCATACTTCGGAATGAGTAAATTCCTGAACTGTAATAACCTTTACAAAATATGATGCTATTGAATGAACCTGAGTACCTGAGTTTATAGTATGACTATCAAAAAAGTAATACTTGTCATGCAAAGGTGCAATGAAGTTAACATGGAAATTCTAAAATGGAGAACCTGCGGCAGACCAGAGCATGGCAAATTTGGTTCCAGGCGCTGGGGAATTAGATGTAAACGAAACCTTAACAAGATCTATCCTTGCTCAAACCTAACCATAAAAAATAGGTAGAGGGCAAACATACATGTACACAATTCTGGTATGAAGTTAGTGAAGTAAGTTTATCAAAACCTGTTAACCGTTCCAGGAATAACAACTTCACCCCAACAAAATTTACTTTTGTTGAACACTCAGGTTATTTTGTTTAGAATTCCAAGCCTGAATTACAGTATCCATATTTTTTTGAGGGCTATCAGTCAGTAAAAATCTATTTTACTACAAGAAGCAAGCTGTGAAAAAGTTTCTGAAATGAACTGAACTGAAACTTGAAAAGTGTAACTGGAGCAACTAGTACTGAATTCGAACAATCAGGTAAGTGTAAAAGAATTGCAGCATCGGTCTTAGTATTACACTTAGCAGTTCCTTTGCAATACACAAGACTATACTTGTGAAAGGCTACTGCGAGTTCCCCACAAACAACTCTAGAGGATGAACTGACTGGAATGGATATAATTTCTTCAAACATTCCCGTCAACTTTGAAATCAGTAACCAGTAAAAATGTCGCTGTGCAAAAGTTTGAACTACTTTACTTCAAAAAATAAGGCTAAATTCTCCTTCCCCAAGTACAGATGGTTGTTCATGACTGCTTAAAAACGGGAATCAACTACTGCTGGTCGCTCACTACCATCAGGCAAATGAAAACGTAATTGTACCTATCCCATAACGTGATTGGTGCATCGAACCCAACCAGCATGGGATTGTTAACATCAATATGAACTATAAAACAGTTTCAAGTTAAAATGCAACAACATTGCTGTAAGTAGGGTAAAATACGATATTAAGTCAGCTATATACCCCCACTTCCGGTCACGTGATAAAAGTGGGGGTAATGATGCACTTCCGGTCACCTGATAAAAAGTGGGGGTTAATGGCGTCCTTTTAAGAGGAGGGTGGAAAAGTGCTTTTTACTACCTTCTTTTGTCGATCTGGAGGAGGGTGGGTTGCCACTCACCTGATAAAAGTGGGGGTAGGGTAAAATACGAGTTCCCCCACTTCCGGTCACCTGATAAAAGTGGGGGTAATGATGCACTTCCGCTCGCCTGATGAAAAGTGGGCGTCCTTCATCAATCTGGAAGACTACCTTTTTTCCGATCTGGAGGAGGGTTGCTACGATACCCCTTCTTGATAAAAGTGGGGGTAATGATGCACTTCCGCTCACCAGATGAAAAGTGGGGTTCATCAATCTAGAGGACTACCTTTTTTCCCGGCTATCTGGAGGAGGGTTGCTACGATACCCCTTCCTGATAAAAGTGGGGGTAATGATGCATTTCCGCTCACCAGATGAAAAGTGGGGTTCATCAATCTAGAGGACTACCTTTTTTCCCGGCTATCTGGAGGAGGGTTGCTACGATACCCCTTCCTGATAAAAGTGGGGGTAATGATGCACTTGCATTCACCAGATGAAAAGTGGGGGAGGGTTAAAACCTTTTTTTATCGTATTCATCAAGATGGTGGAGCGAGGAAAACTACCTTTCATACGTTTTCGTCGATCCGGTCACTGGATCAAAGTGGGGGTTAATGATATAACTTCGTTCACATGATGGGGGTCTGGAAGAGGGTGCAACCTGTTTTTGTCGGGCCTTATTTTATCCCTTTCTTCTATCTGGAGCAGGGCGAAAAGTGCTTTTTGCTACTTCATATCGCTGTTTATCGGACGAAAAAAGAGAATTAAAAAAAGGAATGGATTCTTGTTCTTTTATCCTCACTGGCAAAGACTCTGACTTGACATTTAATCCAAATACTCCGATTAATTTGGACCCTGAAAAAAGGTACGAATTGGCACTTATTAATTTAGACACATACAACAGCATATACAACATCGATTCAAAAAAAAATGTAATTAAATACACCGCAGATGCTGGTATAACTTGGCAGAAAGTGATAGTCACCTCCGGAACTTACGAAATTGAAGATTTGAATAAATTTCTCAAAAACTCGATAGATCAAAATGGTCATAACAGGGAAGCTATTCCGATTCTTCCGAACGTAAACACTTTAAGAACCAACTTGATCATTAATGATTCAAAATACGGAATGGCCTTTACGGGTTGAAAGAGCTTGGCTCGAGTTTTGGGATTTCATTTAGGAACCTACTTGAGGAGTCGAGAAAGTCAAAACACCTTTGAAATAATAAATATTAACACGATTTTTGTGCATGTTGACATCTTTGGAAATTCTTACGTAAATGATGACACGCAACCCACTTTATATTCGTTCTATCCAAATTCGCCTCCGGGTTTCAAAATCATCGAGTCTCTGCATAATTTAATCTATTTACCCATTACTATGAACTTAATCAGAAGTATAAGAGTGTGGCTTACTTCTCAGACCAACGAACCATTGAATTTGAATGGTGAGACCCTCACGGTTCGACTTCATTTAAAATCTAAGAATTAAAAAAAGGACAAGATGCTCGTGTTTAGAAAAAAAGGAAAAGGATTCTTTCGTAATAATAAAAACACAAGCATCTTAACGCCTAGAAACAAAGTTTTCATCAAATTTATAACAACGGCTAGAAAATGAGCGTTGTAGAAGACTATTTAAAAATCAACGTACCTTTATTGTACGACTCGTCGATCGAATCTTACACCTATCACGAATATAATCCCATTGTCGGTACGAATCTCAACAACGTAAATTCTGAAATTCGAATACACGTGGAAAACCAAGATTTATTTCTGCACATTGCCAATAGTTACCTCTTGATTAAAGGCAGGTTGCTGAAGCACGATGACTCGGCTTATGCCGATGTTAAACGTAGCGACTTTGATTAATAAATGCTCCCATGTTCCTGTTTTCTAATATAAAATGCCATCTAGGTGATAAACAAGTAGACGAGTTAAATTATCAGGGATTCGGTACCCTAATGAAAGGGCTGCTCTCTTACGGATCGGCGGAACAGCCGGCATTGCTCGGTCAGTGCTGGGCATTGGATAGTGCAGCTTCTGTCGCTGCTGATCTAACCGATAACTTGGGTTTCAAACAGCGGCACGCGTCCATAATCGTTGAAACAACCCCCAAAGGAAGTTTTACATTCGCCATTCCCTTGAAACACATCATGGGATTTTTCGAATATTACGACAAGCTAATTTATAGAGCACGGGAAACACGTGCTCACTTGCATGAGGACCAGCGATACAAATGCCATATTCAAAGCTGCAACCGCGGCCAATGGTAAAGTTGTTCTCAGTAGTATTTCTTGGCTTATCCCCCACGTTACCGCATCGGACGATCAAAAACTTAAACTTCACAATCTCATAGACAACGGAACTACGGTGGATTTAGGATTTAGACACTGGCATTACGATAGCTGCGAGCTCCCTCAAAATACCAACTTCACCTGGCGCATGCTGACTACTTCCGCGGTTGAAAAACCTAGGTGGATAGTTCTAGCTTTTCAAACAAACAGACAGGACGCTTTAGGTAGAAATCCGACCGTGTTCGACCACTGTAGTTTGCAAGACGCTCACGTGTCTCTAAATTCCGAAAGATATCCGTACACAGCTTTGCAGTCTGTATTTACCGAAATTGAGGAAAAAATTGGACAGATCGTAGCATTTTTTCACGATTCTCAAATTGATTTAATTCCACCCAAAGAACTTGACCCAAATTTTCGAAACCTGATTCTTTTTGACGATTGCCTTTTGGACAAACAAAAAAACATCGAACGTTATTTCGCTCAAGGACATCATTCAAACGCCGACGTTTTTTATTGCAGTCAGTCCTACATGAGAATTCCTAAACAAGTGGTCAAAGACAATGCAAATTTATTAATTCTTTTCCCCGTGGATGAGTTAAATTTGAAACACGTTTACGAAAATCACGTTGACCCCGACATGGAATTTTTGGACTTTAAAACGTTGTGTAGAACGTGTTGGAAAAAGTCTTACGGGTTTTTATCAATTAACAAAACGTTAAACGAGGGGAGATACAAACGTTCGTTTTTACCTATTAAACAAAAGAATGGAGACGAAACGAGAAATTGCAAAACTCAAAAGACGTTTAACTAAAAAGTGTCTAAATCTTCTTTTGGGCGAGAGAGGGCAAGAAGAATCGCTACAAGAATTTTTTTTAACCGGTAGTAAGCACCCTGACACCGGTCCTCGGTGTTCCGATTAAAAACACTCTAGCCATGCAAACTAAGCCAATTAAAAACACTCTTGCCACGCAAACTACCCCGATTAAAGCTTATAAAGAGGTAGAAAGTGAAGAGGAAGAAACTGACGACTACGAAACGGAATTATCGTTGACGCATTCCGATGTCACTACTCCTAGTGAGAATCCCAGTATTAGTCTCGCCGAATATTCGAGTCCTCCGATAATGCAAATTTCTCCCGAGACTGAATACACCTGTATGAGCACCGGCCCTCGTATTCTGCGGTGCAAGCTAAACGTATTTATACCCTCCCGGAGCTTCCTCACATGCCAACTCTCCGGTCCCTCGATAGTTTGTTACCCGGTCAGATTGTCGGACCAACGGCTGCGTATATTTTGACAAATTTTTTTGAAAATCCCAAGGAAACAGATTCGGTATTCGGACTTCAGTACGACTCGAAAAAAGGCGAGCTGACCATGGGGAATAAAGTGGTTAAAATTTTTGAAAATGACATAGTGGTCAGGGGAAGCAGTACACGGGGAGACGCGGGCTTTGGAGTTTGCTAGTTTCTAAAGATTTGAAAGAATCATCCTACTCACCAGAAGTTAAAGCAGCATACGCGGACATGTTACAAAATACCGACGCCATTTTCATCAACAACGATTCAAAAACTCGTAAACCCAAATCTAATCCTAGCACCAAGTACGTAACGATGGTTCGTCAGATTTGGGAGGATATAAAAAAAAATCTAAAAAAAAAGTGGTGGCATGGTTAAAAAGGCGGGTAGCAAAGTAGATATAAATATTACGACGATCCTAACGACTTGATAAAGAGACTCAGGCTTTTGTACGAGTCTGCATCGGCCGGTCACGACAGACATAAAAAAGAGATGGTCTGAAATACAGGAAAGACAAATCATCGCAGGAGAAAAGGGTGGCTTATCAAAATTTAGGTTTAGTGTAAAAAAAAATACGTATAAAACAAAAGAACTATCGAGATGAGGTACTGCGTCAAATGTAGGTGTCTCACAGATAACGGCCCCGAGCCGTCCGTTATTATAACCGCAAAAAATAACATACAAATGGAAGTTGTATTTTGCGAGGTATGCGGAACGAAAAGAGCTTCCTTTATCAAATCTGGGAAAGGAATCGTAAATAAAATCATAGATACGTTACCGCTAGAACTGCATTTGCCCGGCTACCAATACTGCGGTCCGGAAACCAAACTGGAAAAACGATTGGCTCTAGGAGATCCTGGGATTAATCAACTAGACGAAGCGTGCAAAGAACACGATATAGCTTACTCCGAGAGCTCGGATTTAAAAGATCGGCACGTCGCTGATGAAGTTCTCGCTTTCAAAGCTCAAATAGTGAGAGACGATTCTTCCCTGACGTGGCGGGAGAAACTAGCTGCTTCGATCGTTAAGAAGATCATGAAAACGAAACTAAGATTCGGAATAGAAATAAAAAAAAAATGGACCAACTCGTAAAAGAACTTCACAAGCCAGCGCGAAAAAATTTTCCGAGACGGAAAGTGATTGTACTGGGCCTAATCGATCTATGGCAGGCTGACTTGGTGGAAATGATATCGTACGCTAAACTTAATAAAGGGTTTAACTACCTATTAACCTGTATTAACGTCATGTCCAAGTTTGCATGGGCTATTTCCCTTAAATCTAAATCCGGTATAGACGTTACCAAAGCTTTCGAGAAAATACTAGTAGGAGTGACACCCCCTATAAATTTACAAGTCGATTTAGGTAGCGAGTTCTACAATAAAAACTTCAAAGTACTCCTTAAGCGTCACAACATCAACATGTACTCTACGCACTCGGAGATGAAGGCGAGCGTGGTAGAACGATTCAATCGAACCCTCAAAACTCGGATGTGGAAAAGATTCACCGGGCGGGGAAATTATTAATGGGTAGATATTATCGAATATTAGTTTCCCAGTACAACGACACCGTCCATTCTACTACGAAGTTGTAACCGAGGGAAGTAACCAAGCGGCACGAACCATTGCTGAGACGAGCGAAACCTAAAGGACCGTCTAAAGAACCAATGTTTGTCGTAGGAGATAAAGTCAGAATTTCTAAAGTCAAAAAATTTTCGATAAAGGATATCTCCAAAATTTTACCAACGAAGTTTTCACGAGTCACAAAGTGCAAAAAACTGATCCGGTAACTTACCTTTTAAAAGACGATGCGGGCAAACCTATTCTCGGGAATTTCTACGAACTGGAAATTCAAAAAACATTCGTTCCGGACTTGTTTTCGATAAAGGATATCTCCAAAATTTAACCAACGAAGTTTTCACGATTCGCAAAGTGCAAAAAACTGATCCGGTAACTTACCTTTTAAAAGACGATTTTGGCAAACCTATTCTCGGGAGTTTCTACGAACTGGAAATTCAAAAAACATTCGTTCCGGACTTGTTTTTAGTAGAAAAAGTACTACGTAAGAAGAAAGGAAAAGATGGAAAAATACTCTTCTTTGTCAAGTGGAAGGGATACGATTCAAAATTTAATAGTTGGACCGATAACATTAGCAACCTTTGACCTGTCTAAAAATATCCGTACCGATTTGGTACGACATTTTTTTACATCAATTTTCTTCTTCTTTTACCAGCGGCCATTTTCTCCAGCCTATCTCTTCTCTGCTCGACAGTTTCTGTCGCACGTTTCTTAGCAAAAGCGGCGACCATTTTCTCCAACCTAGCCTTTCTCTCTTCCGTAGTTTCTGTTGCACATTTCTTACGAAAAGCAGCGGCTCTTTTCCTTTTATTAGCCACCATTTTTCTTCTTTGCTTCGTCTCGGTATTTCATAGGTTGATTCCTCCTCGTCTTTTACCAGCGAAGCACGCTCTTCAGCTTCTTCATCCTCCATCGGATCGATTATGTCATCTACCAAATCGTGCGGTATGCCGGTTCTGTAGTGACCGTGCGCTAATGTATGTATTCCATCTTCCAACACGAATCTCTTATCGTCGTAGGGAGATACGGATGATTTCGAAATTTCAACCGTGGCGAGCTGATGATCCTTACTTTGAATGCTCCGCCACGTAGCTTTCGACGATTTTTTCGATAATAGCGCTTTTTTTGTAATCTTCGTAGCGGAGACTTTTTTGGATAAACGCTTTACTAATAATCCCTTTAGCCTTTCTAACGCTATCTTCCCCGACTAAAAACGAGTACATTTTTGCTTTCAAGCCTACAAATTCTTTCACTGGGATGCCCGCCGTTTCATCTTTCATTTTCCCCAGGACTTTGTTTGTTTTTAATGCTATATAGAGGATGCGACGGATCGTAATTGCTGGTGTCGAATCTATCTAGCTCACTTTCCATATCCTGATAAAAATCGTCAGTCTCTACCTCGTAGAACAGACTGTCGGTGTCGGTGAAAAGTAAACGCGCGCGGTCTCCGTATTTTGGACGCATGAACTCGTAATGAAATTCGTACATCGTAAGTTTGGAAAGTTCGAGGATGCAGAAACCGGAGTAAATTGGTAAGTCGCACTTGACGTTACAAAGATTCAAGTTTACCTGTACGAGATTTTCGTTGAGGATTTTGAAGGAATCCGCGTGTGGTAGAGTGCTGTACTTGATTGATTTTTTGGATCGGTGGTTAATTTAACGGATAAACGCTCCGATTTGTTTTCCATGGTTTTTCCGAATACCGAAATATTTTTTAATTTGAAAAAGGCTTTTTCGAACGTCGTCGTAGCTAGTTGACGCTTCTCGGTGTTAAAGTCTATGTAGGATTTTAACCATTGCTTCTGACGAAATTTTAGAATTCTGCGGATACCTTTCAAAATTAAACCGTGCTTCAAGTAGAATTGTAAATTCCTGTAATGAACTACGTAGTTTTTCTTCTGGAGCAAGTTGGTCGTCAGTTTGGAAGTTGAAAGGATCTTCTTTGTTTCCTGCCATTTCTTTCATGAAGGGAGACACGAGTCTCGGCATTATTTTAAACTTTTCCGGCGCTAAAGAATAATCGTTGTGATCTTCGTGTAACTCGGATGGATAGACCAAGTCCACTTCCAATATATAACCGTACTCCGAATCTTTTTCGACCGACGCCAAGCGAAATTCGAGAATTTCATTCCTCGTCAATCATTTAAAACGATCGTAGGGAAGGAATTCCGTCATGGCTCTGCCCGTATAAGTTGTTGACATCCAAATCTACTAGATACAGACTAGGTAAGTTACTGTCGTAAGTATCTGGTAGATATTTGTTATTGGCGATCGAGTGTCTTTTCGACACAAAAGTTGTTCCACCTCTGATACCGGAAGTTATAAAGTTATGCTTTCCTCCATGTGTAAACAGTTCTAGTTCGGCTTTGGTTTTTTTCAACGCAGCTGCTCAACTAAACCCTGGTGTGGATACGTAGTAGCAAGGATCTATGCCGTCATTGACCGAGCAAGTTTCCCTGAAAGTCTGAAATATGTCGGCTAGAAGATACACGTCAATCATCTGATATACGAGATGGTAATTTTTAAAAACCTTCTCCTTAAGCAACTTCCAAACTGACGTTGCGTGATCGTACTCCGTGTCGGTGATGCCTTCGCCTCGTAGAGAGGAGAAGAACGCTGCTTTAGGAGTTAATTCCTGGTCTTCAAACACATCCATAGGCTGCACATACTCGTACGGGTAGTGGCCTTTTTGCGTCAGTAAATCCAAGATTTCTTCCTTTTTCATTCCTGTCGCGAACCAGTCTACAGAATCGAGAGAAGTTTTTAAGTTGGGGAAGGGTCGATCTTTCTTGTGGTTTTTAGCCAAATTTTCGAGCGAGGAAGATAGGAAACTATAACTGTCTAAAAATCGCAACCTTACCGAAAGGTCCTTTTCACCGTAGGAAAAGTATCGCGTAATGGTCATACTCATGAAACGCTCGGTGTTTCTAGCAAGAACGTCTACTCCCGAAGGGAAATTTTCCGTCGCAGAAATCAGAAGATGCATATCGTAGCCTTCCAAGTTTTGGAAGACGACCGGGATAGTATTTATTGTCCTAGCTTCCAAATTGCATTTTATGTGAGAAGCACCTCTGAACTTTCGCGTGAAGTGGCAGTGATCTCTGACTATAACGGCGACGATGACTTTGTTGCAGTAGTAACAAGTATCGGTTTTCGAGAACCGAATTTCATCGTCGGCAGTCATCATTAGATGTTTAGAGATAATCATGGCAAACTTTTGAATTTCGCTATTCATACATTCGTAAAACTTATCCACCGCGTCCTCGCCGAGGTAGAATTTTTGACTCACGATTTCATTTTCTGGACCAACAAAGACGTAGCCAAAACTAGAAGGCGAATGCAAACTGACTTTCGTAGATGAACTCGTGGATGGATCGGTGCTACTAGTATGTACGGGTCTGAGCATACATTCGAAATCTGCATAAATTACCCAAGGATGAGAATTGCGTCTATCGTAGTGTAGGAATTTTAACGTGTTGGTGCCGGGTGGCAAGAAAGTGAGTACTTGCGCCCTATTCAATCTCACACATTTACTGGTGTGCTCCATCATGAATTGTTCTTTAACAAAGGCCGCGAAGCAGTTACGACAGTAAAATTTCCTGTTACTTCCAGCACCTCAAAATCGGAGTACCCTATCAATATCAACGATGGCGCAGTAATGAGTATTTCCTTTTTCGTCGGCTATTAGTAACAGGTCAATTACTTCTCCTTCCATATTTTTGTTAACTCTCACTGGGTGTAATCCTATCGATCCCTTGTAAGAAATTATGTTAATGGGCAAATTGTTGACTCGTTTGAAGGAATCAATTTGCCGTAGACTCACGGGGAACATTAACATGGAATGGTCTACGATATTCAAAAATGGTTCGTAATATTTAACCTCGGACATTTTTCGTCAGAATTTTTTCACATTCACTATAACTTCGCTTTTCTTGCGTAATGCACTTGGCAAAGGTAAGAAAGAACTAGGGCGGAAAGGATCGATTTTTGCCACTATTACGGTTATACCCCGAACTTTCAAAAAGCGCCAACCACTACCTTTTTCTTCGAAAGTTTCGACGGACTGTTGTATCTTTTTGCAAGCATCTTCCAAGATTTCCGACACGTCAGATTCGTTGTTAATAGCTGTATGGAGGGACCAGAAGTAGGCTCGGACTGTGTTGGAATCCCTCTAAAATCTGCGTCTAAACACAGTTGAAATTTACAATTGTTCAGTTGATCTAAGCAAGTCGTAATAAGAAATTTGAGCGGACAATACAGTAAATTAAGCGCTAGGGATGAATCGAGATATTCAATTTTGCGGAAATAAATTCGATGCGTATCATCATGCACCAACTTGCAAGTTACTTCGCCTTCAATATCTTTCAACTCGTTTTCGAAGAGTAAACACTCCGGTCGAAGATCGGATCGGTGTTAGGGAAGATGATGGATCAATTCTTGTCGAGTTGCGTAGACGTTTCCACAATACGTACACGTAAACGACGATTTTGAATTCATTTTTCTTTTTCTCGAAAGAAAACTTTTCATTCCTTTTATTATATTAAGAAAACAATTTTTCATATCCCTTTCTTCCCTAGGCGAGTCTAAAAAACATGCGGGACACAAATCCATCCTCCTCCAGATTGACGCCCTCTTCTAGATCCCACATTTTCCTCCAGATTGACGGAAGCCACCGGAAGTTACGTCATTACCCCAACTTTGATCTCGTGACTGACGTAATAGAAGGTCCAGATCGACGAAACGAATGAAGGGTACGCACCGTCCACAATCTTGACGAAAAAAGGTTTGCCCTCCTCCAGTTCGATGAACCCCCATTTTGACCAGAAGTGGCAACCCTCCTGCAGATAGCTGGGAAAGAAAGTAGTCCTCCAGATGGATGAACCCCACTTTTATCAGGTGAGCGGAAGTGCATCATTACCCCCACTTTTATCAAGAAGGGGTATCGTAGCAACCCTCCTCCAGATCGGAAAAAAGGTAGTCCTCTAGATTGATGAAGGATGCCCACTTTTCATCAGGCGAGCGGAAGTGCATCATTACCCCCACTTTTATCAGGTGACCGGAAGTGGGGGACTCGTATTTTACCCTACCCCACTTTTATCAAGTGAGTGGCAACCCACCCTCCTCCAGATCGACAACAAAAAGGTAGTAAAAAGCACTTTTCCACCCTCCTCTAAAAGGACGCCATTAACCCCCAGTTTTCATCAGGTGACCGGAAGTGCATCATTACCCCCACTTTTATCACGTGACCGGAAGTGGGGGGTATATAGCTGACTTAATATTGTATTTTACCCTACTGCTGTAAGGCTGCTTCCTAAGCGGACGCCTGAGCCACGTGACGTTTTTATGCAGATACAATGAAAGTAACATATTCTAAAAATGAATAATGAACCTAGGACAATACCAAAGCCAAAAAATGACATTAACTTCGATATATTAATTGTAGGACGTGGTGAATATTTAGTAGCATGTAACTTTGACTCAAATAAATATCGATTCAAAACTATTTACGTTGCCTTTTGAACTTATAATTGAGACTCCCTGGTCAGGGAATCGAACCCACGACATTTGAAACCAAAGACCGAGGTCCTATCGCTAAGCCATATTAGGTCTGTTTATTTAATTCCTGTTGAGCCGTCGGCTTTCCGTCCTTTTCAACTTTGTCTCAGTTAAATGACAATCCTTAAACAAATCCCATGAAATGAACCTTATCCTGCATGATATAACACGTGTATAATTGCTTGTTAAATTATTGTCTTGACAAACTTTATGAGCCATATCTAAATTCTTAAGATAACATCCGTCATCTTTAAATTATGAAGTAGTCATCCTGAAAAACTGTTGACATGGGAACATGTAGACTAAATCCTGCTTTTCTAGTTCCCTCTGAAAAAACAGATGCTGCCAAATATCAACTGCAATTCCTTTTAATCTACGATGCCAGGTCAGAACATTCGTTCTTAGCTCAAGATTCGAACCTTGCAGGTCAGAGCCCACTATAATGTCAAATTTTCTGCTGATTATTGATTCTTTTCAAAAAGCACTTGTCCAATTTCCGACAAAAAATTTGCTTTTCTGAAGCAAACGCAACATACAACGGCAAGGTTTTAATATTGTTACCACGTAAGACTTCACTACATAATAGGAAAGCATCAATACCAGATGGGATCTTCTGGATTTAAAAACAGTGCACAAATATATACAATTCGAAAATGATGAACACATTCGAGAGATACACAACAGAACAATTATTCAGAAACTATTCAGAAATAGGGTTATCCAGTTTTCATAATAGCATGTGCCTATTCTTTCTTTTCTCTTTCTTGACTCATTCGCCTCATTTACTAAATTCAACAGTAGTGATGATGGTAAGGTACTGGTTAGTTGTTATCATGACTGAATGACTTGATTGGTTTTATAATGGAATCTTAAGATGTTTGAGTCGTCTGAGCCTGCCTACTTACTGCCAAAAGTTAACGAAAACTAAAAGAAAACAACACATTTGCATGATTTATTTCTAAACAACAACACTGTCAATACTTTTTCCATATCTCCACCTTACATGTTAGTCTAGCAATACAATTTTGCTACCGGTTTCATGTTGAGTACTGATTATATTTTTATTCAGTCATAGGTAGCAAAGTGTAAGTGATGGCAGTGTGGACATCAGGAATACCACGTCACTTATAATTTGTGGTAGATCACATGGGTTTTCTTGCATCACTTATTTCAAGAAATTTTTTTTTAAACAAAGCCAAGAAAACCGACTTTGTGATATCCATTTGGAACCTTTTCCTTCACACATGGCTCTTTCTGGCTGATCGAACGACTTGCTGTAGCCAGCAGCTGGAAAAACAATTAAGCCCAATAACCGTGACAGTGCATACACTGAACGAATTCTTAACTTAGATAATGAACCATTTTGTGCTATTTGAATTAATGTAGGCCAACACGAGGCACAAAATCGTTCCAAGAGCTGGACGTGTTTTAACACAAATTGCTGACGAAAGTATTGGTTAATGGGCTAATGTATGTACAAACAGATACATTACTGGCAGAATCTAGGTTTTTAAATTTTACAAATGCTGACTCAGAAGTTTTCTTGATATCCGTTTCTGTAGGCAATATAATTTATATACATAAGTTACTATTTAGCATTTAAATCTTTTCATACCTTTGCAACATATTTTAATTTAATGGCGACATGGTTATTTTCTGGTCTAGGATATAAAATAACCATAATTTTGTAATAGTTGCCACAAATAGGCATTTACAGTTCATAACAAGGGAAGCACAGGGACTATTAAACAAAAACGAAATAAAAAAACCTCTTTCCATGAATCGAATTAGAAAGCAAATCATAAAGCTAGAACTAATTTAGAAACAAACTGTATTTTGACTACTAACTTCCAGTGCACTATCATGCGTTGCCTTATAGTAAAGAGGAAATCCCAATTTTGCCCAAATTAGGAATACACTTTTTCTTGTTGCTAGGCTCAATACATTCTATGCCAACTCCATCAGTTGCATAATACTTCCCACCAGGATTTGGAGATAGATCACTGGTAGCCTTACTGTCAGAACCTCTTATCCACAATGAGTTCACACTTTGTTTAATTTTTAATACTAGCCGGATTGTGAATCTCTATGATTTCGCTATGGATCGAATGATCTTAGCACTGTTCATCAAGTGGTTTGATTTTATATTTTATTCAGACTCTATGCTGTAACATTTGTGTTGTTAGCAGAGTTTGGTTTACTCGAAAACGTTACACTTTGTTTACCTTGACATGCACCATTCTAGCTTTTAATTGTTATAATGTTCACGATATCAGCATCTGTTGCCGCCTTCAAGCGTATCTTGGGTCTTTCTGACTTGACTTCGGTCCTAAAGAGGCCATACAATGTACTTTTCAGCTCCCACCAGCCCTTTTATTGTTTTAATTAAAAATTTTTGAAATTCGTAGACCGGGGTAGATCCTTTGTCCCGCCTGTTTCCATATCACCTTCCACTTGGTTTTTAAACTTTTTTTGTAATTTTTATCATGATTATGATTGACAAAAGGTTTATGCCAATCTTTAAACTGCGATACATTATTTTTTATTTTTATTTTTAAGAATCATTGACAATGATACAGCTTTTCCCCTCACTTGTCCCTCAGGTTTGGCCATGCCATCGGGGACCATTGTGCTCCTGGTAGGTCTAACCTTGGTGGTAAGGCATTTGTGACCCCAACCCAATACCATCTAGCCTTCCTGTGTAGCCGGGCAATTGTCTTCGTTTTAAACTCTTAAAATCCCAAACTTTTGTTGGGCCAAAATGGTTTTTTTTTTGTTTTAACATTGGATGGCAGTTAGTGAACTCCATGTCCTTGCTAGTCCCATTGCACATGCAACAAACTTTTTATTAAATTAAATTATAGTTTTATAGTCAATACATTCAGTATGTAGTTGCTGGTTCTTCACTGAAATAAAGTACAACAAATTTGTTACTGCATAATTTGGTTTACATCCTTAGTGTATTCCTCAGGAATGCTCCGAGTATAGTACCATTGGGTAACGAAAATTTTGATAGACTATTGAACTTCAATACTTAGTCATGTAGTACATTTTGTCTACTTTTACATAATTAAAATAAATTGCTTATTAGAAAGTTAATAATTTCTCGTTTTAGTTGAATTATGCTCTCTACTTACTTCTGTGGACGAGGTTTATTACACTTTTGTTCAGGGTTCTGGAGTTTTGGCACAATACGGTTGCCGTAATGGTCGCTGTAAAAATCAATTTTTATCAGTGCTATCTCTGCAACATAAAACCCATTCGTGTTGTAATTATATAGCTGCTGGCAGTTAGGAAAATTTTATAGCTGCTAACGGCTTCTCTAGCTTGCTGCTGAGTAGGACTTCTCACTGTAGAGAAGTCCTTGTGCGTAATTTACCTCGCTTTCAATAGTCAGATTAATATGTATTTGAATGTACTGTAGCTGATGTATTACCAAATTTCAAATTTACCATGCAACAGCAGTAGAAATACTCACAGAATATGTAGAATCACTTTTACTGTGAAAGGAAGCGTATATTCTGGAATTTTGTCATACAAATTATAAATTTAATACAATTTAGCAGAACTAGTGATTTTACGATTTTTTTTGTTATGCATTAACTTAAAACATACATATTTATTTTTTCGTGAAATTAACCCTTTTGGCCGAAATTTGTCATTTAAGTTCTATTAGGCCATTTATGTATTCTATAGATACAACAGCGCACATGCGTATTATAATTCCTGACTTTAAACAGCTGCAATGTTAGTTCTAATTTAGGCCCACTAACATAAGCTTATACTGTCTGTAACTCTTCCTCTCCTCCCAACATATTCCACGTGTTGAAGATGCGTGGCACAAAAAAAACCGACTTCACCTGCTCGATCTGTCTTCATACCTTATTGAAAGGGAGCCATTATGCTTAGGTGAGCGACGATGTCAGGGACCAAGAGGACTTGTATGCTCTTGGTGATAATTGCATGCCCGAAGTTAGTAATACATCAACGTAAAAAAATTTGAATTTTTGATTAACGTGTTTAAAAATCCTGTGGATACAGACAAGACCACCAGCACAAGGCGAGTCCTTCATGTAGGCCTATTTTGTAAGCATCATTAAAAATTACTGTTAAAATGGCTACAAAACAGTTATCGCTACCAGTGTCAGGTCCAAATGCTATTACGATCAACCTTCCCTCTCTAATATACCAACAAAAAATTATATAAATAATGTAGTAACAAGCTAACTGAATAAATCCTACTTGATAACTTGTAAACAAAAAATTATTCAAGAGGACACTATGAGTGCCATCTTCAAATATGTTAGACATAAAAGTAAGGTCTCCAACCGAATTCCTCCAGTACATTTTGAAAACAAGTTATTAATAAACCATCATGACAAAGCTAATGCCTTGAATCATACATTTTGTAAAAATTTTATAGTAGACAACCTAAATTTTGTACCTTTGGAACCTGTTGTCCCCTGTCATTTGCAACCATCACATTTCCCCTTAATTAAAACTGTCGACTTTACAAACCTTACTATTCTTACGAACCTAAAAAACTTGAAAGGTAGCTTAGCTGGTTTTTTCTACCTTCTATAAGACACAACTCTGTACACCATTATTTCTAATCCTGAAATTATCCCTCGAATTAGGCACTATACCTGATTGCTGGAGGATGACCAGAGTGAGTCCTATTTAAGAAAAAAGAAATGCAGCAGAACCAATAAATTATCGCCCAATTCCAATCACCTGTGTCCCCTGTAGAATTCTTGAGCGGATCATTCGAGATGCTATTTTAAAACATCTGTACATGAATAATCTTATACATGAAGATCAAGTCGGTTTTTTGCCTGGTCGCTCCACAACCCTCCAATTCCTGAAATGCATTGATGACTGGACTAAATCAATTGAAATAGGTGTACCTGTAGATATTATTTGCGTCGATTTCGCAAAAGCATTCGACTCGGTAGTGCATTCAAAGCTTTTGGATAAACTGAAAAATGTTGGCATTAAAGGAAATATCCTCTCTTGGATTAGGGACTTTTCAAATAGCAGGTCCCAGGCAGTTTCCATGGGAGAATTTCTCTCTGACACTAGGCCAGTTACTTGTGGTGTCCCTCAAAGATCTGTTTTGGGTCCACTTCTTTTTTTTTCATTTTTATCTCTGACCTATCGACACATAATAGCAGTCTTAAAATGCCTAAATTCACCGATGATATTAAACTCTATAAATCAATAAAAACAATTGATGACCATTATTCTCTTCGGTCTGCTCTTGAACATGTGGAAGATTGGCCTTCACGCAGGCAGCTTCCAATCAACGTTTAGAAATGCCAAACCATCCCGCTAGGCCGAACAAATTTAAGTTATACATATTCGCTAAATAACTCCATACTGAAATCCGAACCTTCAATAAAAGATCTTGGTGTATATTTGTCTTCTAAATTCTAATCTAAATTCCTCAAACCACTGCACTCAGATTGTTCCCAGAGCAAAAAAAATCGGTCACATGATCAGATGCTGTTTCCTATCAGGCGATGCCCCAACATTAGTATAGGTATTCACTGTTTATGTGCAACCAATCCTCGAATATGCAAGTCAGGTCTGGTCCCCACACTTAATTAAGGACATTAAACTGGTTGAATCTGTTCAAAGATCGTTCACAAAATATCTCCGAGGTTGCTATAATCTATCGTATAGGCAGAGTTTAAAACATCTTAGCCTTGAATCTTAAACAATCTTAGCCTTGAGCTTAGACGGCTCTGGACAGACCTATGTCTCACCTTTTCGATCTTAAACGGGCTTGTTAACATCGACCCGAAGCTATTCTTCAAAATTCGCGAAAACGAATATACTCGGGGTCATTCACCTAAACTCACAGTAGCAGTAAGGAAAAGAGACTACAAGCAGGGTAATATACGATATTAAGTAAGCTATATACCCCCACTTCTGCTTACCTGATAAAAGTGGGGGTAATGATGCACTTCCGATCACCTGACAAAAAGTGGGGGGTAATGGCATCTTTCCGTTTTTCATCGATCTGGAGGAGGGTTACTACCATTTATCCGGCTTTCGTCGATCTGGAGGATTGCTACATCCTACGATACCACTTCCGCTAACCTGATAAACCTTTTTATTGTATTCATCAAGATGTTAAAGGGCGGAATTGTGTCTTTTACTGCCGTTCATACGTTTTCGCCGATTTGGACCACGTTACTTCCGGTCACGGGATCAAAGTGGGGGTAATAACGTAACTTCCGTTCACATAATCAAAGTGAGGGTTTGCCTTTTACAACCTTTTTTCGTTTTCGTCGATCTGGTGGGAAAATGCCTTATTTCATCTACCTGGAGCAGTGCGGAAAGTGCTTTTTGCTACATCATATGACGCTGTTTATAGGATGAAAAAAGGGAATTAAAAAAGAAATGGACAAATCCTCATTGGCAAAGATTCTGACTTGAAATTTAATCTAAATACTCCGATTCATTTGGACCCTGAAAAAAACTACGAATTAGCGCTTATTAATTTAGGCACGTATAACAACATATAGAACATAGATTCAAAAAATAACGAAATTAAATACATCGCAGAAGCTGGTATAACTTGGCAGAAAGTGATAGTCACCCCCGGAACTTACGAAATTGAAGATTTGAATAAATTTCTCAAAAACTCGATAGATCAAGCTATTTCGATTCTTCCGAACGTAAACACTTTAAGAACCAACTTGATGATTAACGATTCAAAATACGTAATAGCATTTATGGTTTAAAAAAGCTTGGCTCGAGTCTTGGGGTTTCATTTAGGAATCTACTTGAGGAGTCGAGAAAGTCAAAATACCGTCGAAATAATAAATAGAAATACAATTTTTGTGGACGTTGACATTATTGGAAATTCTTACGTAAATGGTGACACTCAACCCACTTCATATTCGTTTTATCCAAATTCACCTCCGGTTTCAAAATCATCGAGTCTCCACATAATTTAATCTATTTACCCATTACTATGAACTGAATCAGAAGTATAAGAGTGTGGCTTATATCTCAGACCAACGAGCCGTTGAATCTGAATGGCGAGACCCTCACGGTTCGATTTCATTTAAAATTAAAAAATTAAAAAAACGACAAGATGCTCGTATTTGGAAAAAAAAGGAAAAGGATTCTTTCGTAACTTTAATAATAAAAATTTTAATAATAATAAAAACACAAGCAGTTTAACGCCTAGAAACAAAGTTTTCATCAAATTTATAACAACGGCTAGAAAATGAGCGTTGCAGAAGACTATTTGAAAATCAACGGACCTTTATTGTACGACTCATCGATCGAATCTTACACCTATCACGAATATAATCCCATTGTCGGTACGAATCTCAACAACGTAAATTCTGAAATTCGAATACACGTGGAAAACCAAGATTTATTTCTGCACATTGCCAACAGTTACCTCTTGATGACTCGGCACGATGACTCGGCTTATGCCGATGTTGACGTAGCGACGTTGATTAATAGTGTTCCCATGTTCATGTTTTCTAATATCAAATACCATGTAGGTGATAAAGAAGTGGACGAGTTAAATAATCCGGGGTTCGGTACCCTAATGAAAGGGCTGCTCTCTTACGGATCGGCGGAACAGCCAGCATTGCGCGGTCAGTGCTAGGCATTGGAGAGTGCAGCTTCTGTCGCTGCTGATCTAACCGACAACTTGGGTTTAAAACAGCGGCACGCGTCCATCATCATTGAAACAACTCCCAAAGGTAGTTTTAAATTCGCCATTTCTTTGAAACACATCATGGGATTTTTCGAAAAGTACGACAAGCTAATTTATGGAACTAAACACGTGCTCACTTGCATGAGGACCAGCAGTACAATTGCCATCTTCAAAGCTACAGCTGCGGCAAATGGTAAAGTTGTTCTCAGTAGCATTTCTTGGCTTATCCCCCACGTTACCTCATCGGATGGTCAAACACTTAAACTTTACGATCTCGTAGACAATAGAACTACGGTGGATTTAGGATTTAGACACTGGCATTACGATAGCTGCGAGCTTCCTCAAAATACCAACTTCATCTGGCGCGTGCTGACTACTTCCGCGGTTGACAAACGTAGGTGGATAGTTCTAGCTTTTCAAAGAAACAGACATGACGTGTTAGGTAGAAATCCGGCTGTGTTCGACCACTGTAGTTTGCAAGATGCTCACGTGACTCTTAATTCTGAAAGATATCCGTTTCTCGATCTGAATACTAATTTTGCCACTTGAGAGTACGTCGGCTTGTACAGAATGGCGCAGCAATTTAGGCAACTATGCTACGACACGAACGATTTGACTTTCAACTTGCTTCAGTTCAAGAAAGCCTATCCACTCGTGGTGTTGGATTGCTCCAAACAGTCCGAGAGGTTACAATCCGGAATCGTGGATGTACAAGTCAAACTGAAGTTTACAGCAGCGGTGCAACACTGTCTGTCACGCTCTCCTCATTAGTGACAGGAAAATGAATCTAAAGTTGGATAGAGGCAAAGTCGAAGTTGTTAATTAATAAAAAAGATATGGCTCTAAAACTGGACCGCAAAAAAGAAAGGTGGCTTTTTTCCGTTGGCGTTGCTAGGACCGATTTTGGCCGGAATTGGTGGGTTGGCTGGGGGGACCATGGAGGTGGTATCTGCCATAAAAAAGCACAAGATGATGCACAAATTCTAGCTGAACTCGTGCGACATCATAGGCAAGTGGAAGGTTCCGGCTCGAAGAAAAAAATAAACGGGAAACGAAGTAAAAAAAATTGCCCCGTGGCAAAGGTCTTTACTTAAGACCACCCAAGGTTTAATCGACTTTGATAAACCTTTAACGAACCATGATTTAAACCGATTGGCTAGAGTAATGAAAATTCCGAAATTTAGAGGTAAGACACGCTTCCTTTAAAACCTAAGCCTACTGGCGAAAATTGAATCATAAACTTGGAAGATTTCAACGATGGAGAAGGAAGTCACTGGGTTGCCTTTTCTACCATTTCTGGTAAACCCTGGTATTTCGATAGTTTTGGCAACATGGGTCCTCTCCGGTCCGTGGTTAAATACTTGGGGCCGGGAATTAAATACAATTGCAAACGCGTGCAAAACTTTGACCAGATTTGGTGCGGACACTTTTATTTTTCCTTAGCGGCTTCTCTAAGGCTCGTAAGTACGAAGCTGTTTTAGATAAAATGAAATCTATTGAAAAGTGACGTGCAAATCCAACTGGAAATCATCGTCTTCCGTATCAAAATCTTGGACCGTGTGTACCGCGATGGCCGAGTCTTTTTCCATTTCGTAAGTAATGTTAAAAATGGTAGTCGTTGAATGCACTTCCCTCGTTTTAGTAATGAGAAAGTTTTTCGTTCCCGCTATACATTGAACAACGACTTCTACGCTCGGATCGTTGCAGTATAAAATTGCTTTACGAATTAAACCAGGACTTGTAGTTCGCAATAGATCTGGAATTGACGACCCAGGCGACTTCTTTATGCAAAGGGCTTTTCATGCAGAAACTGATTATCATGAAACAATTTTCGTGCACAAATTTCTCCGTAGCCGCGTCACTAGGTAAAGTCGGCTCGCGTATATTCCTAATCGGTTTATTCGAGGCATCGAAGTATACCTTCTGATCGTCGTGTATCAAACAATTGCTGTCGACAAATACCTTCGTAGCGGCATCACTCGGTAAAGTAGGTTCGCTTAGATTTCTTATCGGTTTGTTAGTTGCGTTGAAGTATACTTTTTGCTCATCCTGTAATAGGCAATTCCTGTCAATGAAGACTTTTGTTGCCGCATCTGCAGTGTGCCAAGGGAAAGCCACGTCCTTAATTTGCTTCTTCTTCACATAGAAATTTCCATCAGACCCGTCTACGAACAACGTGTTTTTTCGATGGTGAAAGTTAAGAGAAGAGGCAAGTAGGTTTTAAGTTTCTGAACATCCGTTGTCAGAGTACCGATATGAGAATAATTCAGCCGTCCAAAGGCAAAAGGCAGTAAGTCGAGTTACTGCCTTTTTGATATTTTACTGCCATTAGAATCTATGGTTTATCCTGAACAAAATGATGTATCAACTTTTGAAATCGGACAAAAATTGACGGAGATAGTCAATGCCAAAAGGCAGTAACTTTCAGAGAAAAACATGAGTTGCTTGGGCAAAAGGCTGCAACTCAATTTATATTTCATCTCTGCAAAGGCAGAGGGCAGTTATTTCTGTTAGCCAATGGGAGACAGCTTTCTAGCCACGTGATGTAAACATTGCCTTGCAAAGGCAATAGGCAGTTTGGATTTAAACCAATCAAAGTGCCAGTTAACGTCACATGATACAAGATGGCTGCTGCCATGTTTTGCTTGTAAATGCTTGTCACGAAGTGGTTTTACAGCAAAATTAAGAATGGTTGAAGACAAAATCCTGCAGAAAAAGAAAAATGGTGAACGTTAAAGATGCTCAGAACATAGTTTAGTCTCTCACATCAAGGTAAGTGCTGTGTTCTATGAAAGGAATGCTTCGTTTTGGCTATGTACGTGGAGAATATTAATACCATTCGAACTCTATGGTGCAAACTGAATGAGATGACAGTAGCTCCCGTGAGAGTTCTTACAGTGGAGCCGTAAACTGCCTGACTCTTCGTCATCTGATTACATAATTTCCTGAAGAGACGCAGGAAAAAGACAAGCGTTTTCACAGATATTTCACATGGTTACTATTTTAAAAGTTCAACTGTATGAACATGCTAGGAGATAAGGAATTCTAATTTAATTACAGTCGTGGCAAGCAAGGGTCCCCATCAACCCTAAAGCCTATGAGGAATGTCCCCACACCCCAATTTTTTTTCAAAATCTTGGAAAGTGGTACATTTCATAGCATGATTGTTTGGGTCCCAGTAATCATGCTATGAACTATACAACTTTTTCGAAATTGTCGAGACCGACTGGGATTTTAAATGTGTTGCCTTATTTCAGACGAGCTTCTGTATCGTTCGTTTTGTGATATTAATATTGATAATGATACCAAATCCGCGTTTTATGACTGGCTAGCATAGTGGGTGGGGCCTTTATACCCCTTCCATCCACCCCCAAACGGCAGTGAGGAAATGATCCTCACGTCCCCACCCTGTAGCACGCCTGGCTTGCAACGAAACAAAATTTTAGTCAATCGCACAGCTATTAATTACCAAGCTTTAGACGAAAAGTTATCTTTGAGTAAGGTTACTCGCTTGCTTTTCATGCTTATATTCAATTGAACGGGTGAAACAAAAACTGGTGTTTCTACAGCATATTGGTGAACTTGCCAGAAGGTCCAGAAATAATAAAAAAAAATTAGGTATCTCGTACCAGGAGATGCCAGTACGGCATCTGATAGTATTCATGGCTTGATTGAGAAGGGTCTAAGCAAAAAGAAAGATGTCCGTGATATGGGTGATTTAAAGTCTGTAATGAAGTCTTCCGAAACAGTAAAGTGTTGATGAAGGATACTGGTGATTTTAGTAGCTGGAAGGACTTAGCAGGCCCAGGCAGTTATAAAATCAGGTGAAGCAAATAAGCCAATTCCAATTAGATTGTGGAAATAAAGTAAAAGAAGCATTAAGTACAAGGCTCTTCGTTACGTACAAGGAAGGTAGCTTCCTAAAAGTAAAAGGCAACGAGTGATGTGCCAGCCAAATGCACCTCGTGCAGAGGTATCCAAATACTCAAAAAGGCCAACATCATCACAAACCTAGTGGACAGTTTGCCCATAAATCAAAATGCAACATAATCAAATGTGTAGCAGGATTGTTGGTTTTAATTATAAAACTGGTTACTCGTTTCTTTTGAATTTTGTGAAATATTTGCTCATATAACAGCTTTTTGCCATAGTAAACCACGTTTCTAATTGTTTAACAGTACCATGGCAAAAAGATGTATGTTGACTTACCTACCTTTTGCCTTAGTTTAAGACGTAGCACATTATGTTTTATGCCAAGGCAAAAGGATGTAAGTCGTTTGATGGCTAGGGTTTTGGATGGCGGGAAAATTTTTTTTTCACTACAGAAGTAGGTCGGCTGGGAAGTTTAACCATAACATTCTTGTGACAATTATTATAAAACCATTCAGTGGCAGTATAAAAATTACAAAAAGCTGTTTTTCTCAAAACTGTGTATTTTGAGTTACAGCCTTTTGCTTTTGGGCGGCTGAATTGATGGTTCGAAAGCGGCTCCTACTTTAGTTAACCGCTTGCTTTGCATATCGTAATTGTTTTTGGGGGTAAAATGATATCAGAGTTCTGGCTCACCTCTCGGACCGACTCCGATCGAATCTTCCTCTCTTGCTCATTTCAACGGTTGTCCAAATTTGTTGACCGACATCCTTTTTTAAACTTTCAAAAAAATATTTTATATATAAAATAAAAGGAATAACCGTAAAAGAAAATGTCTCAACCATCCTGGCAAACGAATCTTTACAATCTCTTACAAAAAAACTTGCTGAAAGTTAAAATCGAGAATGGTACAAAGATTAAAAACGGCGTAAAGTTTTCCTGGTCTCCTTTCGTACAATTTAAGGATTTAAAGGGTTCAGGGACTCCCGTTTCGGACGAAAAATCAAAATATAAAGGGTGGATTTCACCAAGCGACCAGGAAACTTAAAAACTTTTGAAAAATCTTAAACGGTACATCTGTACGAAACTAGATATTGATTTTGACGATCAAAAATCAGTGTCTTTGACTACGTTCAATTATTCCAATTCTATGCATTCGGCTTCTTCCTGTTACTCCTCTTGTGAAAAAGCAAATGAGGGTAACGTACACAAACTACTCTGTCTTAGAACTTGGGTGTACGAGAATATTCAGAAAACTAAAGGAAAACTTAATAAAAATGTTATTGACAAACCGTGGTTTAACTTGCCATCTTTCAACCCTTTAAATCTGACGGAAGTCACTGGGAAAATTACCACGGTGTACGTAACCGACGAGTCTCCCAGTAACGTGAAATTATGGTGCAATGTAAATTTTGGTGAAGCTCATTGCGATACTTCCGAGAATTTTACCGACGAAGACATTTGGTATCTCCATAAAAAAAATGCGTAAATAAAAAAAACACGATAGAAATTAAAAACTACGACATTTTCGTACCTAAGAAAGAACCTAAAAATCATCCGTTCCTACCTTCAAATATCAGATGTCTAATTATAGGCCCCGCGAATTGTGGAAAGACTAACTTGCTGTTTAATTTCATCTGTAACGAAAGGTGACTCGAATACAATCGATTATATATTTACAGTGAAACTTTATGTTAACCAAAGTATAAAGCATTGCAGTCTGTATTTACCGAAATTGAGGAAAAAATTGGACAGAACTTAGCCTTTTTTCACGATTCTCAAATTGATTTAATTCCGCCTGAAGAATTAGACCCAAAATTTCGAAACCTGATTCTTTTTGACGATTGCCTTTTGGACAAAGCAAAAAACATCGAACGTTGTTTCGCTCAAGGACGTCATTCAAACGCCGATGTTTTTTATTGCAGTCAGTCCTACACGAGAATTCCTAAACAAGTACTCAGGGACAATGCATATTTATTAATTCTTTTTCCCGTGGATGAGTTAAATTTGAAACACATTTACGAAAATCACGTTGACCCCGACATGGAATTTTAGGACTTTAAAACGTTGTGCAGAACGTGTTGGAAAAAGCCTTACGGGTTTTTATCAATTAACAAAACGTTAAATGAGTGGAGAAACAAATGTTCGTTTTTACTTTTTAAACAAAAAAGTAGAGACGAAACGAGAAATCGCAAAACTCAAAAGGTGTTTAACTAAAAAGTTTCTAATTCGAAGTTTGGGCGAGAGAGGGCAAGAAGAATTGCAACAAGAATTTTTTAAACCGGTAGTAAGCACCCTGACACCGGTGCTCGGTGCTCCTAATAAAAATATGCCAATTAAAAACATTCTAGCCACGCAAACTAACCCAATTAAAGCTTATAAAGAGGTAGAAAGTGACGAGGTATAGAAAGTAACGAGGATGACTACAAAACGGATTTATTGTTGACTCCTTTCGATGTCACTACTCTTATTGAGAATCCCAGTATTAGTCTCGCCGAATATTCGAGTCCTCCGATAATGCAAATTTCTCCCGAGTCCCAAGCTGA